>BGPT01002499.1:0-34694 GCA_003297045.1 Symbiodinium sp. clade C Y103 | reverse complement strand
TCTTGTCCCGACCCAAAAATAACCCGCCCTGTGAAAGGGTGAGGTTGATTGCGATTTGAGACTGGTGGGGTTTCTGATTATTTGTTTGCTTCACTTTGCTTGTTGTGATTTTAATTTATTATCCGTGCGTGACACCCAGATCAAGTGTGAGTCTCAACGACTTTGCCTCTGTGGCGACAGCTCGGATGTTTCAATCTGTTCAGGCTCTGCTGTCAGTCTCGCCATCGATCGCAGTCACAATCTTTCATAGATGCTCANGCCATTTCAGGTGACAAAAAGAGTGAGCGCTGATCAAGCGATTGCTATTTGTGCCAACATTTTGTGTGATCAAAGAAACGAGGGACGAGTGTTCCTGAACTCAACGAGTATCCAACATTATTTCAATAATCCAATAAATGATCAATCATCCTTTCCAACAAAGAATTTGGTCTTGTTGGAGCCAACAGACAAAAACACAACAACCATCCACTGAACCCGCGGCCGCAGGTGCTGACACACGGCGGGACGCACCTCAGATGTTAGGGTGACTGACTTGTTGAAGCGTAAAATGTGGTTGAAACGTGAAGAATATAATATGGGTACTTCAACCCTTATATATATATATAATATGTACATATTATAATATGTGTATATATATATATATATGCACATGTATACAACATATTTGATATCTATAGATCTCTCAATGATGATACATCCATTTGCTTCCTTGATGTTTAAAGACATGAAATATCAAACCTTAGCAAGGAAATTGGGCTCTGCGTTGAAACGAAATTAATGGAAACGGACGCTTCCTTGAAATACGACCATTACTCGTTGACTTTGCGGAAGGATCCTAAACACCACGAAGATGCCAAGGGTTTCATCTATTCCCGGACCAAGTTCGGTCCAAAATCTAGTGCAACCCTACCATTCAAGAAACAGCACTGCTTGGAGGATGTGTTTCTTCAATCTGAGGACAGACAACTTGCGGGATTACTTCGAAAATCACTACCGAGAAGGAGGAGAATTTCGGCATGTTGACTACAAAGATGTTGGAAATGTTGAAATGTGGACCTGGCTGCATAAGCCCACCGGGATCCAAGTTTGGCAGGATGCCATTGACCTCACCTCGGGTCATGGTGGAGAGGTCTACTTCCACTATACGAGTGAATTGGCCTTCCGAAACATCACTCACCCGGCCAAAGAAGCAGCAGAGATTTGGGCATCATTGAAGACAGATGGGCCCAATGCTAACGCTTGGTGGGGGAAAGGGATCTACACTGTGCCATCACCTCCTGACCAGTGGCGAAACCGCGAGCAGTTGCTGGACAACAACTTCCGCAACATGATGCGGAGGGACCGCAAAGATCCAAGAAGGGGTCCCGCTTATGTGGCCGCATTCTGCGTCCCCATCCTGATCGATGCATGCAATGCCTTCGATGTCTCTAAGAAAGCGACACCAGAAATGGAGGCTGCGGGGAAGGAACCGGGCAGGAATCTTGCGGACAAACTTCTGAATGAGCCTGGCATGCCTCCCCGCTGGTGCGTTGTGCTCCGAGTGTCTGGTGAAGATGGCGCAGCTTGGACAGTCAAGGGTATGACCAAACGATCAGCTCGAAATGGTGAGCCTGTACCAAGCACATTTCAACCCTCTACTGTAGGTCTGAATATTTGAAACCCAAAAGTTTCACCAAAATGGTTACTTTTGGGCACAAGATGGTACGAACCCAATGGGTTTGGTGCTCTTTTGGACCTGGCCGAAGGGGTCTCAGAAGGCCTAGGCCCAGGCAGAAAACATTGAATGCGTTCCATCACTTTCTGCACAAACAAGACGTAGTCTCTCTCGGTTGTAGTGTTCGAGATCGTAGATGGACCTGCACTCATTCTGACAGAATCTTTTTCTCACTCAATATTGTAATAGACCCTGGACAAATTGCCCAGTAGCTGCAGCTAGGGGTTGTTCATGGGTGTTCTGATCGAAGGTGTCAAATGAAGGACCTTGGCGTATTCATAACTTGCAAGTTGCTCGTACAGCATATACTGTATCACAATATTTTATTTTCAAGACTTTCGTTATAATCATTTATAATCTATCTTCATATCATATTCTATTAATTGTGTTCCGCATATGATCTTCATATACCCTCCGGTGTCATCAAACATGCTATAAGCCTCCATTTGCAGGGGATTTCCATGGACTTCCCATATTTTCCCTGTATTTCCTATGATTTTCCATGATTTTCCCATATTTTCCAATTGTCTAGTTCCGAGCCAGCCATGTTGGATGACACCGGAGGGTTTCAGTTTCTCAGAGCCAGATCCGTTGCTTCCCAGGTCCGTCACGCGCGTGCACGTCTGCTGGATGTGTTGCGCGCGAGAAACGCCGCCCATGGCAGCACCGCGCATGGCGGCATTGCGCTGTCACAGGCGGTGGTGCAGTGGCGCCTGGGAACCGTGCTCCATGCGCAGGGACTCTACCATGAGGCAGTGTTTCCTGGTGCTGATGGCAGATTTTTCAAAGGTGCCATAGTCAAAACATGCCAAAACATAAGTTGTTTTCCCATAAAAGGGATTGGTCATCAATCCATCAATACGGATTTAGATATCCATTGTAAGGATTCCCAATATGATATGGATGACCGTAACCCATATATCATGTTTTGACCATGGCACAGATGTTTTTCAGGGTTGAAGAAAAGGGTCGAGCCATTTTCTTGAGTGTTTGATGTTAATATACCTTTGTGGACACAGAAATATGGTTAGTTTTTGTAGATATGATCAATATTGTTGAGTGATTTGAAATTCTCTGAAATCATCACAAAGCATTCTTGTTTTGGATCCACATCGAGTTCATTTTCCGATCGGCATGGCTCTGTGGGTGATTTTGCCCTCTGGTAGCCCGACCTGACAGGCCATGTTTACCACTAAGGGAAACCATCATAAATGGGGGAAGATGATCAGCAACTCCTAGGTCTCTGTTGCACGAACTGTTGATATCCCTTGACTCAACCTATGGCTCCGAGCATCACGTTACATTGACCTGCACCGCGAGTTTGGGCAGCTTGTTCCAAACCATTGGCGACTGGAGAATTGCCTTGGATTGCCATCAGCGTGCCATGAAGGGTTTCGCCAGGAAGTTAGGACCTCTGAGCCCGCAGACCTTGGGATGTACTCACAACACTGCGGCGCTGCTGCTATGGATGGGTTGCCACCACGATGCGGAACGCTTGTTCCGTAGGGCCCTGGATGGTTTGGAGTGCACCTTGGGTCCTGAGCATTCGGCCACCTTGGCGACAGTCGAGTTGTTGGCGGCAGCTCTGAATAGCACAGGTAGACATAACGAAGCTGCTGAGTTGCATCGCAAGGTGCTGTTGGCACAGGAAAGGAACTTGGGTACTTTCCATCCAACAACTTTGCACTCGGTGCATAACCTGGCGATTGCCCTGAAAGACATGGGCGATCTGACTGGAGCCGTAGAGCTGCACCGTAGGGTCATAGATGCCCGGGAAAGGACCCTGGGCCTGGAACATCCTGAGACCTTGCATTCCATCAGCTGCTTGGCAGTGACGCTGCGTGTCATGGGAAATCTCAGTGAAGCTGAGGAGCTGCAGCGCCGGGCGGTGCGAGCTGCGGAGAAACACCTGGGGCTACGGCATCACTTCACCGTGAACTTCATCGCGGCGTTGATCGACCTGCTGCAGGACTTGGGGAAAGCTGAGGCAGAGGAATGGCGGGAACGGCTCAAACAGGAGCGAATCGTTGTTGTTGATAAGCGCCATGGGCAAAGGTGACGAAGTCACAAGAAACTTCAAGAAACTTCAAGGAGTCGACCTGTAGATTCCGTAGATAGCTTTTGGTGAAGGTGGCGACAACATCCCTTGACATGCAGGGATCATTGCAGAGTTTCGGAGTGTCGTGTTGAATACTGATTATACTTACTACTTGTGCTAAAAGTGGTGTACCGATGTGTACCGTTTTTTTTTTGGGCGGAGCTGAGTGACTTTGCGACATGTGTGTTTTTCCAACACGAGGACGGCCCACAGAATTCACACATGAATGGTATCAACCTTTCGGGACGTGCTACTCATCTAATTCTTTTCCAGGCGGTGCACTACATGGCTAAATCTGGCAGCCTCTGAACTGGGATGGTAGTTGCATGGATACTAAAAAGTGCTGGATTCCTTTGGTAGCATCTCCTGATCTGGTGTATATATATAAATAGTTACCAGTAGTACCGCACAAGGCGGTGGTGGAAGTTTCAGGAATAGCAAACTATAGGAAAGGTGAGTTGCTGTGAATGATGGATGGCAGAGCGAACCCANAGTACCGCACAAGGCGGTGGTGGAAGTTTCAGGAATAGCAAACTATAGGAAAGGTGAGTTGCTGTGAATGATGGATGGCAGAGCGAACCCACTGATGGATCAAAAGGTGGTTCGAGCGTCNCTTCTCGACCCTCCGGAGCCACAAATCATTGGAAAAACACAGTGTTTCGCGACTTTCCCACCTTTTCGCGCACCTGCATCTCTTCTCTTCTGACTTTCTTCATCGTCTCTTCATGGCTGTGCTTTTCCATCTGTCCCTATTGTCGGAAGGTTTAGCTTCTAAACTTCCTTCGAACAGTTGAAGTCATTTTCTTTAGGTACAATTCCTACCACTGATTTGGTCCACATTTTGTTGAATTTAATCTGCATCATTTAACATGACTGTCTGGATCAAAAATCAAATCTGAAACCCAAACCATTTGTTGTTGACACACAATTCAATTTGGNATCTGCATCATTTAACATGACTGTCTGGATCAAAAATCAAATCTGAAACCCAAACCATTTGTTGTTGACACACAATTCAATTTGGAGTCATCTATCCTTGACAAACATCAGAGTTGAACACCGAACCCGTGCCACCGATTCATTTCATTTCATAACATGTTACAAGATTGATAGAAAATTAAAATGTGTCTTTGGGATATCTATCTATCTATCTATCTATCTAGCTGTTGTAGCTGTTGTAGCTCTTGTAGCTGTTGCAGTTGTAGTGGTTGTTGTGGTTGTTGTGGCTGTAGTCGTAGTTCNTCTAGCTGTTGTAGCTGTTGTAGCTCTTGTAGCTGTTGCAGTTGTAGTGGTTGTTGTGGTTGTTGTGGCTGTAGTCGTAGTTCTCGTTGTAGTTGTAGTTGTAGTAGTTGTAGTAGTAGTAGTAGTAGTAGTTGTTGTTGTTGTTGTTGTTGTTGTTGTTGTCGTCGTTCTTGTTCTTGTTCTTGTTCTTGTTCTTGTTCTTGTTCTTGTTGTGGTAGTTGTACTTGTAGTTGTGGCGTAGTCACTGCCCAACGTCAAAAATCGTCCCGAAACCCTCAGTTTTTAACACTTTTTGACATGGAAATGTGCTTCGCGCCACAACGGCGTGCACTTTTTCAACATCGCGTCGTCATCGAATCGTCAAAAAGTGGCCCGAGCATGTGGTGTTTTTTAACATTTTCACTTCCAAATGTGCTTCGCGCCACAGCGCCGTGCACTTTTTCGACATCTCAACTTCCAAAAGTGCTCCGGTGCTGACAGTTTTTAACACTTTTCACTTCCAAATGTGCTTCGCGCCACAGCGCCGTGCACTTTTTCGACATCTCCACTTCCAAAAGTTGTCCGACCGTGAAGGTTTTTAACACTTTTTACTTCCAAATGTGCTTCGCGCCACAGCGCCGTGCACTTTTCCACATCTCAACTTCCAAAAGTGCTCCGAGACCGACAGTTTTTAACATGTTTTACTTCCAAATGTGCTTCGTGCCACAGCGCCGTGCACTTTTTCCACATCTCAACTTCCAAAAGTGCTCCGAGAATGACAGTTTTTAGCACTTTTTACTTCCAAATGTGCTTCGCGCCACNCCACAGCGCCGTGCACTTTTTCCACATCTCAACTTCCAAAAGTGCTCCGAGAATGACAGTTTTTAGCACTTTTTACTTCCAAATGTGCTTCGCGCCACAACGGTGTGCAATTTTTCATCTCTCATTTGCCGAGATGTCTCCGCACCCGCCGCTTTAGCGAGCCTACTGTTCGACCCTCCGGGGCCACAAAACATTGGAAAAACACAGTGTTTCGCGACATCCCTACCTTTTCGCGCACCTGCATCTCTTCTCTTCTGACTTTCTTCATCTTCTGACTTTCTTCATGACTGTGCTTTTCCATCTGTCCATATTGTCGGAAGGTTTAGCTTCTAAACTTCCTTCGATAAATATACATATCATATACATATATAGTGTATGTATGCACAATATTATGTGCGTATTATGTACATAATATATAAGATGTATAATATATAAATATACAACAATATCTATCTATCTATTCCCGCAGAACCAAACGTTCGCCCACCCCCATATAATATCCCAATTTTACCACGATTTCCACTCATCTTCCATGCGCTACCACAGTGATAGGTCATACGTTCTGTCCCGATCCCTGTGGAATACAAATCAGCCACCCGCCCTCAAACAATACGTACAAGGGTCCATCTATTTCCTATTAAATAACATACCTACGGAAGGGTATAAATTTGCCACCCGCCTCAAACAATGTACAAGGGTATTATATTGAGGCTGTTCTGTTGAATTACACAACAAAGGAAAGATATAAATCCACCACCCCCCCGTCAAGCAATACGTAGAAGGGTCTTATAATGTCTAATACTGTTGATGAGGCTCCTCGCCATGCCTGGGATGCCAAGTATGCTACTTGGCTCATTTCCCAATAATTTGCGGCAACAACCCTTCGCAGACTTCGTCGGGGTCCGTTAAAAAGAATGGCCGTTTTGTCCAAGAAAACATAGGCTCCGGGCAAACGTCCGGATCTGTGCGTATCTATTTATGTATAACATTTAACCTATTATTGTGAAATCTTTGCTGGATGTGAAGTATACAGTATACAGGAAAAAAACGACAGGAACTTTGTCGCCATCTCACGATGAATGCTTCATCTCAGAGATTTCTGCCAAACGGCCAGAAATCTGACCGAAAATCAGCTCCTTTGGAGTGGAAGGAAGTGCCCTAGCAGCCCTGCCAGCGGTTTGTAAACTTGCAAACAGTTGTTCGGATCAAGGTGAATGGCAACATATTCAGGTGGTATTGTTAATACGGGTCGCCGGGGTAGCCCCATTTGATGGTGCTGGAAGGAAGATGAAACTAGTACAGTAAAAGATGCACAGAGCGGCCCTCCAATGAAACACGGCTTGCTGGTCAATTCCCCCCATTGATAGTTTTCCCTGGACCATTCTCTCATTTATAGATAGATAGTGATACTTTTCGCAGCTAAAACCTTCATTGAGCTGAAGGGGATTCACCCTTTCAAATTCACGCTCCGAGAGTTCAATCTCCAGCAGTGAGGCAACTCAGCTGTGCACTTCTCGATCCAGGACGAGCCATAGAACCTTTGTGTAGGGCCAGGGAATCTTCATTGCCTTACTCACCGATCATCATTCATTTCTGGTTCTTTGGGGTTTCATTTTTTTTGTTGTCTGTTTAAGTTGGGGAAACACAATTTTCACTGGAAATGGCTCAGCATGACCTTGTTTGTGGTAGGGTATCCACCATTAGCCATGCGGAGTGGAATGATGAACGCTCCCGGATTGTGGGAGGCGTTGTCGGCCTAGCGACACTCGGCATTCTTGTCAGATGCTCAGAAATTCTTGTAGCGATTTTGTATAATGTATAGTTTTGTACGGGATGATGAATGATGATGAATCCATGTGTCAAGAGTCAAGAGCGTCAGTTCTCCATTTATCTTCCAGTAATCAAACATGACCATGGAAAATCCCTCATTTCTAGATGATTTTCCCAATATAACCTCTATTTATTCAGGGGATTTCCAGTCAGGTGCTTCAACTTCTTGGCGCAAGGTCATTTCTGGCCCAAGGATAGGAAGTTTCATGAAGCTGTAGGGCCTCAAACTGGAGGATCCCTTGACTTTTAAACATCGTTTTGCAGGGAAAAACGGGTTTCTAAACGATGGATGAGATAGAATAGGGTTCCAAAAATTGAGGCAACCCCAGTGTTTGACCATTGACATTTCAAGTTTTGATACGTTCAGGTTTGATATGGTTTGATTACATGCAGCTGCAATGTCTTGTGTTTTGTCACGTGGCCATGGAGGCGCACGTTGTGGTGGTGAACGCATCGTTTTTTTTTTCGACTGAAGGGTGGATGAAGGTTACTAGAAAGTGTTAGTCAGGGGGAAACGTAGAATATTTTAACAGCTAGAAGTGAAGTCTAAGATTTTCTATTCGCCATGGCCTTCACTCCACTACTGGCAGTCATGGCGGTGCCCTTTCAAAGTTGGTCCTGTATATAGGGAAAATGACCCATAGAAATAGATGATGAAAGTGGTGATTTCCCTATTAAGTTCATGGTGATTTTCCCATGGCAAACTGTTAGTCATAATCAGAGGGTAATTTATACACGCATTGACCCATCCCTAACTGAATTCATTGTCCCTAATTGGCAGTTCACTATGGTGCCAGCATTGACACTCTAGTGAAGTCTGCATGTCAACTGACCTCGGGTTCCCCTTGTAGAGAAAATAGGAATGCATCAGAATTGGCACCCAACTGGCTAACTGGCTGGCTCAACAGCAGGCACCGGCACGATTTCTGGTTCCTAAGTTCTGAGGTCCAAATGGTTGACGTTCCCAACTGGTCAACTTGGCGCCGAGTTCCGCCAGGCACGCTGAAGAAGGTGACGATACCTGCAGTTGTCCCTGCGAAGCATGGATGCCACTTGGCACATTGGCGTGCGTCTCTATGGTGAGGTCAATCTATTTGCATGCTGGCTATGGTAAGGCGTACCAGAATAATTGCTGCCATTATCATGAAAATCCATGTTGAATTCTAACGAGCAGAACTCCAAAAAAAGCCAGAAATTTATCACGCCAGGCTTCCGTCAATGTGGCCCTCAGGACTTTCGCTGTGGGGTGGAGAGAATCTTGCGCTCCTCTTTGGCTGAAAGCAATGGCGTTCTGCAACGGGAAAGTTACTGGGTAAGAAACCCCTTAGTCTTTGTCGTGAAGCGGTCGCTTTTGAAGGGGGATACAGGATGGGAATAGATCCAAACCCAAACATTATGATTTCCGCGGAGGGGGGGATCAACTTCAGCATACCAGCTATCTTTTGGTGTGAATGATCACAGGTATTATAGTGGGAACTGGTCCATGGCTGAGGCTCCTTTGCTTGGTCGAGTCGTATAGATTTTTGCCAAGACATCGTTCAGTCTGTCCAAAAACTGGGATACCCTTCAAATCCAATGATCTAGCATGATCTATCATGATCTATCATCATTTTAATTAATTGAAAGTAGGGGCGTTTCTTGGACATGACTTGAAGATGACACGTTACATTCATTAATTACATGATGATACCGGACACATGTTCCTGTCCTATCCCTTCCCTGGTCATAGTGGACAACGAGTTTTTTCACTCCAGAAGAAGTCCATGACTCTAAGTGAGCTCCAGTGGAGTCACTCTAAGTGAACAAGCCCATTGTTCGGGTAGACTCTGGTTTCCTGAGTCTCAAAATTTGACCTCTAAGTGATACTGCGTGCCACGGTCAAAAGTTGGATATTATATATGCTGCGCGTCAAAAGTTGGATTTTCTCTGAGTCCATATATTTTGGGTGCGTGGTCATCCATAGGCCTTAAGCTATAGCCTATTGATGAGGAGTCCCAGCAACATCGTGGTGACAGCCCGAGGTTGGATGAGATTTCTACAGATCATCGGTGGCACAGAGGAGCAAGCACGTGCACTGCTGAAGGACCCCCTTTTTGATCCAGTCCTCCCTGGTGATTTCTGAAAAACTGAGTGGAACCACCACCTTTTTTTATGGGAAAACATGAGATAATCATTGAGCATCATTGAACCAAATGGGTGTTTCATCAGCAAACCAGGTCCAATGGCTAAAGGATGCTAAAGGGTAATCCAATCGATACCCCATCAATGAAGGGCGGAACTTTATTTGTGATTCAGAGCACCGCCAAATATTTGGGGCATAGTATTGAGCTTATGGGATGCAGAATCCATAATTTCTGTTATTTCATAGCGAGATGATTTGTACAAGGTGAGGCCCCCCAGTTATGTTTCTTGTTTTAGAATCCCATAACTACAGTTGTATCCCCCAGAAACTATGAATAGTAAGATTCTCCTTTGCAAAGAACTGAAGATAGATTCCATGCCATGGAACTCAAGATGTTTTGACATTGCAGGACCAAGGGTCACATCTCAGTACCTTTGTGGCATAGAGCGGACTTCATTTGTGGGACATTTTACAGGACACCAGGGTTTTTGAGAGTCAAATGTGGGGCTGTCGATTTTTCCTCCATTTCCAGATATTTTTTATTGCGGTATACTTAGTTCAAAGGTGTCACGTTAGTGACCACATGGGATGGGTTTCCTTTTGGCGGGCTGGATTGGATATGGGCAATTGATCACTTAACCCATAGGCAGGTTCAACTGCCATGAACGCTTCAGCAGGATCTACTCTCAGCTTTCTCTCAGCTTGCTGATTTGTGTTGGCCCATTGAGCCAATGTTGCGGTTTGTTGTTACCTGTCACAGACGGGGACTTGAAGTTCTTGATGCCTTGATTCTTTCTGGGAAAAAATATTGTTTGCCAAAAGGATACCACAATTTTTGTTGCCAATACCTTCAATGTCCGCGCTGGGTTCCTCAAATATGTCCAAATTCTTGGGTGGTGGCCCAGACATGTTTGAAAAGTTGCCTGCAGTCGCCGGGCCTAGGTGTGGAAAGCTTTTTGGACCTTATTTTTTGTGATGCCGCTTCCTCAAAGGCCTTGACTCTCGGAATCTAGGGGCAAAACTGCTTGTAGGCTGATGGGGATGTGTCAACCATGAACCCAGTTGTCGCTGATAGGGGCGAATGAGTGTAGATGGTGGCATACCCAACCTATTGCACTAGAGGTGCGCAGCAATGGATGTAATGAGTTGTACCATGTGACTTCTTCTGTAAGGTCATGTAGACACAACTATGTGTGGAATGTAAATGTTAAATGTCCAAATACGTTGACAAATGTATGTATAAATATGTGATATAGTTGAATTATGCAATGGTTGAAAAAAACTAGACCCAAAATATTGAATGCTTTCAGGTCCCCAAAATGATGAGCGCCGCTCGTAGGTCGGTACACTCCTAAGTCGGTACACTCCACGTGGGCCACAAGGGTAAAATCATTGACCCCTCAAAATTGGATGGTTGAATATGTCCAATCTAGAGAAATTCTTCCATTTCCTCGTGTCCATTGGCAACCGATTCTTTATTGCAACAAGGTCATGAGATGGGTTAGCATCCAATGCTGCAATACATGCGACAAGAGAGTCTTTTGTGCAGTGGAAGAGTCTGAAACTGTTCCAATACCATGAGCGAAAAGAACTTTCCGAACGAGAGAGACTTCTTCAAATATGTGGCCTGCAGGGCACACTGGCAGGTCCCCAGAGGAAATGGCAATTCACTGCAACTCAGCTGCGTCGCGTCTCGTTGTTTGTCGAAGATTGTGATCCAATATTGGATGATTTATTATGATAGAAACATGGAGTAGCCAGATTTTGACCCATAACCCCTATCATGGAATAGCTTCAGTGATGATCACCAATGTTGGAGCGTGACATCTAACTGCATTGGAAGGGCAGTTTGGGTTGGGATGTCCGACACTGTCCAAGGGGTCAGGAAAATCTACAGGAAACATCAGGAAACTTTCATATGCAGTGGACAGAAGGTCAGCCTAGTTTCCTGCAACCCAACGACCAAGGATGAAATCCATATTCTGCACTCGTCCCATCACCCGTCTCCAATCCACCATCCGAGAAGGCACACTTGAGCTCATCTGAGGACAAACAACCTACGGGACTACTTCGAAAATCACTACCGAGAGGGAGGAGAATTTGGGCATGTGGACTACAAAGACACTGAAAGTTCTGATATGTGGACGTGGCTGCATAAGCCCACCGGGATCCAAGTTTGGCAAGATGCCATTGACCTCACCTCGGGTCATGGTGGAGAGGTCTACTTCCACTATACGAGTGAATTGGCGTTCCGAAACATTACCCACCCGGCCAAAGAAGCAGCAGAGATTTGGGCATCATTGAGGACCGATGGGCCCAATGCGAACGCTTGGTGGGGCAAAGGGATATACACTGTGCCATCACCTCCTGACCAGTGGCGAAACCGCGAGCAGTTGCTGGACAACAACTTCCGCAACATGATGCGGCGGGACCGTGAAAATCCCGAAAGAGGTTCGGAGTACGTAGATCGTGAATATCCCAAGAGGGCCGCATTCTGCGTCCCCATCCTGATCGATGCATGCAATGCCTTCGATGTCTCTAAGAAAGCGACACCAGAAATGGAGGCTGCGGGGAAGNGGCCGCATTCTGCGTCCCCATCCTGATCGATGCATGCAATGCCTTCGATGTCTCTAAGAAAGCGACACCAGAAATGGAGGCTGCGGGGAAGGAACCGGGAAGAAATCTTGCGGACAAACTTCTGAATGAGCCTGGCATGCCTCCCCGCTGCTGCGTTGTGCTCCGAGTGTCTGGTGAAGATGGAGCAGCTTGGACCACCAAGAAGGGTAGGCCCTTCCAAAAGATCTCGAGAAAATGACTCAGCTTTGAACACTTTAAACTCCAATCGGATGAATAAAGGCAGTGTTGTAAGCCAAGAACTTGGATCGAGCAAAGCTTTGAATCATGTTCCCAGGAAACATGTTGTCAATCTATGGGATGTCTACTCATTTCCAGCAAGCCTACAAGCCAAGGTCCACCATGCACGTGGAAGATTGCTGGATGCCCTGCGTGCTCGAGCCACCCGGGCCAATTCGCGATCAGTCCTGCCTGCCAAGTATCGCCTGGGAATGGTGCTCCATTGCCAGGGATTGAATGAGGAGGCGTTGCCCTTGGTGCAAAAATTGCTGGCATCTTATGAGTCAAGATACGGCCCAGAGCATGAGGAGACTTCGGCAAGTGCTGCTCTTCTAGCCCTTCTCCTGCAAGGTAAGGGCAATTACAGCGAAGCTGAAAAATTGCTTCGACGCTCCTTGAAGGGGTGGGGAGGAGGGGGGCTTGCAAACAAAGGAGCCTTGAAATGCAGCCACCAGTTAGCATTTCTCCTGACACACATGGGCAACTACAGTGAAGCTGTAGTCTTGTTCCGCCTTGTTTTGGATGAGCACAAACGACAGATGGGTTCTGAGCACCCAGAGACCTTGAATGCCATGTCCGGTCTGGCCATGGTGCTCAAAGGACTGGGCCACTACGGTGAATCGGCCGAGCTCCGCAGAACAGCGAAAGTCGCCTGCGAAAAGATCCTGGGTCCGGAGCATCCTCAAACTTTGACTTGCATCAACGATCTGGCCATAGTCATGCACAACGCCGGCAATTACCATGAAGCTGCTGAGTTGTACCGCCAGGTGTGGAACATCAGAGAAAGGACCTTTGGCCCTTTGCATCCGGATACTCTGCACTGTCTTACCAACTTGGCAATTACCTTGACAGATATGGGCAACCACGGGGAGGGTGTGGAGTTGCACCGAAGGGCCTTAGATGCCCGGGAAAGGACTCTGGGCCTCGAAAATCCTGAGACCTTGCAATCCATCAGTCACATGGCATTGGCGTTGCATGCTATGGGAAATCTTTCTGAAGCGGAGGAGATGCAAAGACGGGCTCTGGATGCGAAGGAAAGGATTCTGGGACCTCAGCATCCAAGCACCCTTCGATCCATTGAGCGTTTAGTGTGGCTCCTGCAAGATATGGGCAAGGAATCTGAAGCAGCCGAACTGTGGAAACGGATAGAACTTGTTCCCTAAAAAAAGCCAAGTTTTAAGGTGCCGTTGGCACATTGCATTTCAACCTGTTCATGATGTTTTATTGTTTCTTCAATGTCAGTGACTTGTACATAGTGCTGTGTGTTTCAACTCCTCACTGATGGGTGATGGGGCTTGCTGCTACTCAAAACTGGCAAAATGTCCACCTCAATCTGCTGCCATTCCTGCAAAGCTACGCACGTCGGCCGCTATTTGAACAGATTTCGAAAGTCAGTGTTTTGGATGTCCGTTGGCTTTTTCATTTTGGCAAGATCATGACTTCTGATGCGAAATGAATTTCTGTAAAAAACAAGCGAACTTAGGACGATGTTCCCAAGGTTGCGCTTGATACAGACAATTCCTTGCTCACTTGTCAAACTTTGTTCAAACATCCGTTTTCACAGGGAATCAGAAGGAATTTCTTGGCAGAATGCTGTTGTTCCAGCTGAAGGTGATATCATCCAAGCAACCGCCGACATGGAGCCGGAGACTTGGAGTTGGGGGAATTGCAGTGCCAGTCACCTTTTTGCACGTCAGCGGTAAATTTGTGAAACCCGCGCTGGCTTGAAGTCACAGAACTCACATGTTTGTTTATACTAAACAGACATAGACATAGGGAGGTCCAATTAGGGTCAACATGTGTCAACATGGTACACTCCACGGGTACATGTGGCTTGCTAGCAATTTTGCCTCAAGGCACTACGTCTTGTGATTGAACGTAGCATGTGAAAGGAATACACCCGACCAAACGACTCTTCTCCAAAATGTTTGCCATCGACCGAGCGTTGGGAATTCAACTTTCATGATCTTCCAAGGTTCATTGAATCAAGGCCCCCCCCAGTAGCTCCGGTCAGGGGTATTTTCATTAAACCCAATGCCCCAAACCGCGACCCAAACACACACTATTTCAGGGAATTCATTTAAAAAAGTAGGGCCCCAAACGAGAAGTTTGTGAGACAGGCTTTACCATGATGTTCCGCTTGAAATCGCTGTTTCGACTTGGCTGAATGATGAACAAAGGCCTTCCAGAAGTCACTTGATCATTTTTGTTCTGTTTGGGAATAGCCAACTATTTGATGCACATATATCAAAATAAGTAAATATATACAGTAGGTTTATTGCAGTGTATTGCGGTATATGTACATTTGATATTAGAATATACACCCACGTCCGTGACAATGAGCTCCACAAACATTTGATTCTTGGTGTCATCCCTGCGCCATGGGAATGCTGTGGCATTTGTGGTTCGGCCAGCGGTCAACAAGAGGTGCGCCAGGCGGAGTTCATTCGTGGTGATGGCTTGGTCCAGAAATAGGGGAAAAATGCACAGCAGCAATTGCCTGTTGTAATGGGGAAATGATGATATCTCATGGGATGGAATATGATACTATATGATACTACATTCTTGAGAGAACCCCAGTTCATTGATGAAGAGTGCTGAGAAATGGAGCGCGGCAGTCCATTGAATCAGATTTGACCATGTCAACTTTGATCCAGTCAAATCTGGCCGCGTTGCTGGCGCTGAAACAGCGAACCTGGTTCCAACCTGGAACTCTTGGCAGGTTTCCTTTGACCCTGCAGCCGTCCCCTGCTAAGCATGGATGCCGCTCGGAAACAAGCTACGTGCAAGGCTGCGTGGTTCCAACGGGTTCGATTCAAACAGGTTCCAGCAGGGTGGCCGTGAAGGTATCGGTTTGGGAGATTTTATGTTATTATTCGGATCAATGACTCAAACCTGGAGCACAATTTCAAGGGAGGGGTTTCATGCTGCAGTTGACTTTGCACTTCTGAAACCTCAGAAATGAAGCCACTTGACCCCTTCCCTAAACCATTTGAAACCCCTAGGACAAACTTGGAACCAGATTCAAATTCTCCGTGCCATGTCTTGTTAAGTCACACCAAGCAACGGCGTTGCAGTGCAGTGTTTACCCAGTGACCGTCTCAGGACTTTCGCTGCGCGGTGCAGAAAATCTTGTGTTCCACCCTGGCGGAACGCAAAGGTGTTCTGCCAAAGGAAGGCGGGCTGTTTCGGCAGTTTTGGAGTTGTTCAAAACTCTAGAAAGATGGGTATATGGGGATGGGGGACTGCAGTGTGATTTTTGATGGCTGGTCATCATCATTCAATTGGGTGCGTTTGAAAGTGGGGTAAAGACTCTCAAGTTATGGCCAATTGAATAGGGAAGATCATGATTAAAACCTTGGGATTGATGGGCTTTCCTGGGACAGCTGTAGGTTGGATCCGATTTCTACAGATCATTGGTGGCACTGAGAAGCAAGCACGTGCCCTGCTGAAGGACTTGAGCCGCAGCTTCGCTGTTCAAACATGAAGGGATTACAGTAGATTTAAAGTGGTTTGAAGCCATCATAAGCCATCGAACGGTCACCGTTCACAGGGGTTATATATATTAGTTATTGAGATCATTTCGGAGTTCAAAGGCGATAGCTGGAGGTTTCCCAAGCCTTCCGAGATCCTGGGGGACGCCCAAAATTTACCAATGACTTCGAAGACTTCATACGGAACCCTTGGCCGAGCGGCAGGACAGAGAGTCACATCTCAGTACCTTGGTATAAAGAGGACTTCATTTGGGCTTGGTTTGAGGGAAGATTTAAAGGAAACCATAGTTTTTAGCATCAAATGTAGCATCACATGTGGGTTTCGTCTAATTATTCCCTGAAGGATTAAACAATTGTTGAGATATGTTGATATCAGGAGTTGGTTGTCACCCACTGGGATTGGTAAATGGGGCGCAAATACTACAAATCCTCGAGAAGAAAAAGTGAAACATCATCAAAAAATAGTTCAACAAAACTCGTTTCTCTTGGGGAAACCCTTTGTAAGTGGCGAAGGATGGTTGGGTCATTGGGCTTGGGCTTTGAGCCCCAGAGGCTCCGCATGGACCAGTTGGAGTAAGCATGGACTGACACTGAGGATATCAGTCAGCTGGAAATATGCTGGAATTATATCTTCATGAAGTAGTTCAATGTAGTTTCACATGCTTGTTCCCAAGTATGTTTTCATCGAAGGAAGTTTAGAAGCTAAACCTTCCGACAATATGGACAGATGCAAAAGCACAGCCATGAAGGAGGTCAGATGATGGAGACAGTCAGAAGATGAGAAAGTCAGAAGAGAAGAGATGCAGGTGTGCGAAAAGGTAGGAAAGTCGCGAAACACTTTGTTTTTCCAATGTTTTGTGGCTCCGGAGGGTCGAAAAGTAGGCTCGCTAAAGCGGCNGCGGCGGGTGCGGAGACATCTCGGCAGATGAGAGATGAAAAATTGCATGCCGTTGTGGCGCGAAGCACATTTGGAAGTAAAAAGTGTTAAAAACTGTCATGCTCGGAGCACTTTTGGAAGTTGAGATGTGGAAAAAGTGCATTGCGTTGTGGCGCGAAGCACATTTGGAAGTAAAAATCGTTAAAGCACAGCATGTTCGGATCACTTTTGGAAGTTGCGATGTGGAAAAAGTGCACGGCGTTGTGGCACGAAGCACATTTGGAAGTAAAAAGTGTCAAAAACTGTCGGTCTCGGAGGACTTTTGGAAGTTGAGATGATGTCGAAAAGTGCACGGCGTTGTGGCGCGAAGCACATTTGGAAGTGAAAATGTGCAAAGCACCTCATGGTCGGACCACTTTTGGAAGTTGACAAGTCGAAAAAGTGCACGGCGCTGTGGCGCGAAGCACATGTGGAAGTGAAAATCGTTAAAAACTGAGGGTCTCGGAGCACTTTTGGATGTCCAGACGTCGTTTTGTGTGGCAGGCGCAAGGGTTTCTGCACCTGGTGAAAAATGAGTCAGACGTGTGGGTTTTGTAGCGTTTTCCAAAACGATGGCAGGCGTGGGACATTTGAAGAGGATCTGCACAGAGGCATTTTTCGTGGCAGGTGCAGTACAAGAGACACTTCAAGCAAACATGTTCAGAGGTCAGGGCGCTGATTTCCTGAGAGGGGTTGCATTTTGGAACATAAGATCTTCAGTTTTGTCAAAGTCATTTTGCGTGACAGGTGCAGCACTTTGTNGGGGTTGCATTTTGGAACATAAGATCTTCAGTTTTGTCAAAGTCATTTTGCGTGACAGGTGCAGCACTTTGTATGACCTGGCGTCACTTTTTCGTGGCAAGCGCAGTACTTTAGAGACATGGCATGGAAAAAATGCAAAACGCATTGGTACGAGGCCGTCAGCTGCACACTCAACTTTCCATTTTTGAAGGAAGCCTCGCAGAATTGCTTCGTTTTTGATGTTGTCAACTTGGNACTCAACTTTCCATTTTTGAAGGAAGCCTCGCAGAATTGCTTCGTTTTTGATGTTGTCAACTTGGAAAATGGAGGAAGTCTCGCAGATTTGCTTCGTTTAAGAATGTTGCACTACACTACACTACACTACACTACAACTACAACTACAACTACAACTACAAGTACAACAACTACAACAATTACAGGCGGCACTACAACTACAGCAACTACAACCACTACAACTACAACTACAATAACTACAACTACAACTTCAACTACACGACAAGTACAACTACAACTAACAACTACAAACGGTTACAGCTACAACAGCTACAACAACTACAGCTACAACTACAACTACAACCACAATAACCACAATAACCACTACAACTACCACCACAACGACAACAACTACAACTACAACAACTACAACAACTTCGCTTTCGTTTTGGAGGTGTCAGCTTCCAGATTTGTAGCTTTGCGGGATTATTGGTCGAAGTGCGAGATTCAGAAAGATGGATACACGAGCAGCTTAGATAGATAGATAGATAGATGGATGGATAGATAGATAGATAGATAGATAGATAGATAGAGAGATAGACAGATTGCGGTCGAACAGTCGTGGAGCCAACTACAACTTCAATTCCATGACAACTACAACTACAACAAGTACAGCAACTACAACAACTACAACAATTACAACAACTGCAACTACAACAACAACTACAACTACAACCACACTAACCACTACAACTACACTACACTACACTGCACTGCAGCACAAATACAACTACAACTACAACTACATTGCAAGTACAACTACAACCACAAGTACATCTACAACTACAACCGCAACTACACTACATTACAACTATACTGCGCTGCCTCCAACCACTTGTCGGTCCATCAGTGGGTTCGCTCTGCCATCCATCAGTCACAGCAACGAATCTCTCCTATAGGTTTCCTACTTTTGAAACTTCCGCCACCGCCTTGTGCGGTACTACTGGTATGGTTTAACTATGTTTAACCGATGAAAAGTGCCAATTCCCACCAATGATTTGCGGCACATGAGTTCCAAGTCGGATACCCCAATCTTCTCGTGTTGTGTCATGGTTACGCCTGTGGCAATGCATCAAGAGCTGCCCTAGCCCCCGAGGTGTCGAAAGCTTCTTGGACCTCATTTTTGGGGATACCACTTCATCAAAGGCCTTGACTTTGGGAATCTGGGAACGTACCCGGCCTGCTATAGGAGCCATCTGAGGATGAGGGGTCAGACGGACTGGCGATTCTTGGTAAAGTTATAGGCCACAATAGGGGCCCTACCAGATATAACATGATATAAATCGGGTTACAGCTTCAGCTACATTGCCTTTCTTTAGGGTTGCCAGGTGAATGGGGTTTGAACTCAGTTGTAGCTGACGCAAAACATACTATTGTAACTCGCAGGGGCAAATCCTTGTAGATGGCGGCATCCCTAACATGATACACTAGGTGTCAGAAACAATTGATGGGACACGTCGTGCCCTATGTTTTCTTCTGTTAGATCAAGTAGGTGCAGTTACAATATGTACATACTGTATGTAAGACTTCCTACCCAGTACAATGTTACTGTTGGAGGTAGCAAGTGGGCATTAATCCTTAGGAAGAGAAGTGGACTGCCACTGGGTCCCTTTGGCGGTCGCACCCATCATCGACTTTGGGTTGGAAAATTTTGCCCCATTTGAGCAATGGCTACGCGGCTATACGCCACATGGGTACTGCCATGACTCAAAATCAGACATTGCATGCGGTTCAATATTCCTCATGCAGAGACTATCGCAAGTTTTCTATCATTATCTGATGTCCATTGGCAGCCTGTTTCTGAGCCACAAGCCAAAAGATAGGTGCGCATCCAGTGCCGTAATGTAAGCTTTTTTAAGGTCTGGATTTTTTCTGTAGTGGAAGAATCTCAAACTACCCCAATACCATGAAATACGGCGACTTTTTGTGCCCACGCCCACTTTGGAGGTACTGTCAACACGAAATGGCAATACAAAGCAACTCAGCTGCGTCACGTCGCCAGAAAGAGCATGCCATTGGGGTGTCGAAATTTCCGACGGAACCACAGGTGGAGCCCTCATTTTTGCTGTTGTGAGTCATCCAATATTTGATGATTTAACATGATTTAAATGATTTATGGTACAAAAGAACATGGAGTATCCACTTTCTGAGCCACAACCCTTGACCGACACTGTCCAAGAGGTCAGGAAACACGCAGGTCTCTAGTAGGAGCGATGAGGTTTTCGGTTGAACCACAGTGAAATTGTGATCCCACCACGAAGCTATCCACTACTCTCCAATCCCAACTCCAATCCTAACATCTGAGAAAACAGACAATCTTCCACATGCATAAGGCACACTTGAGTTCATCTCAGGACAAACAACTTACGGGACTACTTTGAGAACCACTACCGAGAGGGAGGTGAATTCTGGCATGTTGACTACAAAGACGTTGCAAATGCTGAAATGTGGACCTGGCTGCATAAGCCCACAGGGATCCAAGTTTGGCAAGATGCCATTGACCTCACCTCGGGTCATGGTGGAGAGGTCTACTTCCACTATACGAGTGAATTGGCCTTCCGCAACATTACTCACCCGGCCAAAGAAGCAGCAGAGATTTGGGCATCATTGAGGACCGATGGGCCCAATGCGAACGCTTGGTGGGGCAAAGGGATATACACTGTGCCATCANCACCCGGCCAAAGAAGCAGCAGAGATTTGGGCATCATTGAGGACCGATGGGCCCAATGCGAACGCTTGGTGGGGCAAAGGGATATACACTGTGCCATCACCTCCTGACCAGTGGCGAAACCGCGAGCAGTTGCTGGACAACAACTTNTGGGCCCAATGCGAACGCTTGGTGGGGCAAAGGGATATACACTGTGCCATCACCTCCTGACCAGTGGCGAAACCGCGAGCAGTTGCTGGACAACAACTTTCGCAACATGATGCGGCGGGACCGTGAAAATCCCGAAAGAGGTTCGGAGTACGTAGATCGTGAATATCCCAAGAGGGCCGCATTCTGCGTCCCCATCTTGATCGATGCATGCAATGCCTTCGATGTCTCTAAGAAAGCAACACCAGAAATGGAGGCTGCGGGGAAGGAACCGGGCAGGAATCTTGCGGACAAACTTCTGAATGAGCCTGGGATGCCTCCCCGCTGGTGCGTTGTGCTCCGAGTGTCTGGTGAAGATGGAGCAGCTTGGACTCTTAAGCATACTTAGTGTCAGAAATGTTCTCGTGCCGTATCAAATTGCAGATGAACCTGTCCTTCAAAAACAACTGGTCAAGAAGTTTATGTGCAAGATACAAGATCCATGCCTGTAAAGGATATCCATTCATTTCCAGCTCTTGCATACGGTTTCATTCCCAGCAAGCCTAAGGTCTGGCATGCGCGTGCACGATTACTGGACGCCTTGCGTTCGCGAGCCAATGTGACGACAGACCCGCTTGCCAAGTGGCGCCTAGGAATGGTGCTCCATTGCCAGGGTCTGCAACGGGAGGCGTTGCCCGTGGTGCAAAACTTGCTGGCATCTAACGAGTCAAGATATGGCTCCAAGAGTAATCCGGCTGCCGCTTGTGCCCAGCTCTTGGCCAAGATCTTTGAAGCTATGGGCAATTACTGTGAAGCTGAACGCTTCCTGCGCCGTGCCTTGGAGGAGTATGAGAAGTGGTTTGGTCCTGAAGCCGAAGAGACTTTGAATTGCTTACTAATACTTGCTGTCATCCTAAGAAACACGGGCAATGAGTCTCAGGCCGAGGAGATACTTAGGCGAGTGCAAGACGCCTCTGAAAGGGCTTTGGGTCCTGAACACCATATCACTCTGTGCGCTATTAACGATATTGCAATTCTCTTGCACGACGCAGGCAGGTACAGTGAAGCTGTTGACTCGTACCGCCAAATCCTCAACATACAAGAAGGGAATTTGGGTCCTTTGCATCCGGAGACTCTGCGCTCTCTTGCCAATGTGGCGATTGCTTTGACGGGCATGAGAAACTTCAGCGAAGGTGTGGAGTTGCACCGAAAGGCCTTGGATGCCCGGGAAAGGACCCTCGGCAAGGAGCATCCCGAGACCTTGCAATCCCTCAGTCACCTGGCTTTGGCGTTGCATGACATGGGACACCTTTCTGAAGCGGAGGAGATGCAAAGACGGGCTCTGGATGCGAAGGAAAGGATTCTGGGACCTCAGCATCCAAGCACCCTTCGATCCATTGGGCGTTTCGTGTGGCTTCTGCAGGATATGGGCAAGGAATCTGAAGCAGCTGAACTGCAAAAGCGGGCTGCAGTTGCTCCTTAATTGACAGAACTTTTGGAATCGTCGATGGCTCCGCCTTGCTTGCTGAAAATTGCTAGGGGATTCGGATGTGGGATGGCGGCTTGTCCAGGTTCGCATCTGGATAGATCTGGGATATTTGGGATCCATCAAGTTGGCTTTCATGGCTGCAAGGAGATACCCTCTGGTAAACTACCATAACTATGGAAAATCACCCTTTTTAATGGGAACATCCACTATTTCTATGGCCATTTTCAATAGCAAACTGTTAGTTTACCAGAGGGTAAGGCCAAAACGACACATTTGCCCATTACCCATTGGCCAAATCCGAATCAGGCGGCTTTTTAGCCCGGATGTTCCTAGAGGAATGCCAGCTCCAGGTTTTGCCTACCGGAGTTGGCGGGTGGAGTTGGGTTGGTGTTCCCAAGTAATACAGAGCGCGTCGTGGTTCTTTTCCAAGACTTGGTCGTCTCCACTTGCGGGGCCCAACACAGTGCACCTTGACATCTCTGACATCTCTTTCTCTTGACACCTGAGCACTTCAATGGCTGCCTTGAAGTAGCAAATCGATTACACAGAGCAACCACCGAGTTGCAAAACACCAAGTCGCCTTGACTTTGAGGCTGAGCCACCGATGCCAATGAAATTCTCCATCATATACCCAATGTATATTAATATACCTCAATAATTGCTTGTGCACCTATGAAATACCACTTATATTTCCATGACATGACCATGTGCCAATCAACATCACCCATAAAGCGATGGATTTCTTCCCCCACTTTTTTCAAGCCACATCTCCGGTCAGCTAAGGTTGGAACCCGTCCCGAGGTGCCGAGGTGCACTTGGATGCACTTGGTGAACGGGTGAGACGCTGTCTCTGTGTCCATTGGAAGATCTCTTTTGGGGGACCTTCATCCTCAGTGTTCAGAAAACATTGCCACTGTGACGCGTGCATTGCCAATTATTTATTCCTTGACACGGACTTTTCAGTTGGACACATTTCAGGTGGGTGTAACACACAAGGCTCACGACGCGAGGTATTGCAGGTTTGTTTGTTGTACCCCCAGTGACTGCTCCCCAGAGTTTCTCTACGTTTTTTCGCTTCTGACTTCAATGAAAAAGCGTGGCCCCCGAGCGGATCAAAAGGTGAGAGTGGAAAGCCAGAGTTTCTGCCCAGGCTCGGTGAACTGACACAGATCCACAATGATTTTGGATGGGTGGGCCACTGATCGCAGATGGACATCCATTGATGAATACCAAGCATCATGAGGATTTCCATTGGGGGAACTACAGCCATTGTCACATGTAGTCTGGTTGGTACTTACCTAATGTCTATTGCAAAATCCTCTACAAGAAGAATGAAACACCCATTTCTTCTCGCACTATGACCAAAGGAGAATGAACATGTCCAGCCACAACTGTAGCCATAGCAAAAGTGCAAAGGCGGGCCTTCTTAGAGTGTATTGACTGGTCAACTGACTGCTGATTAGTGGCTGAACATGAACACATTTGGCTAGATAGATGATGATACAATGATATAATTTCACAATAAACATAAATATCATATAACAATGGACCGGCAAGATGGGTTATTTTCAGTATTTTTGGGGATTGGTCATTTTGACCCAAGGCAATACATGTTCCTTGAATCCCTTCTCCCACAACATGCAATACTATCAAACGAAGCCTTGCTTCATTATTAGATATATTCTTTCGGGGGCCCTAACAATACAATTGGGGGAATGGGATTATACCAATCATTGTAATAACTGGTTAACATCAGCCATGATGATGAATGACTATGGGATACAATCATGAATTATACCAACTACAATGATACTAACACTAGTATCAACCATTATTAACCATGAAATATGATGAAACATTCATTTTCACCCTCTGGCACGTCTGCAGCCTTCGGTTTGTTTTCTCTACAACGAGCTCCCCGCGCAACGCGTCTTCGCTTCGTGCCGCTCTCCATGGCTGCCGCTTTAGTGCACCCCGGACAACCGTGGCATTTGGGGGAGCGAACCCTGCAGCTGCAGCAGAAGACGGTGGCATCGAGTGATGAGATGGGACCACGCATCTACCACAAGGTGGGTCCATGGCAGTGATGGAATGGCAGTGAGTGGTGGAAGATGAATTGGAAGCGCTAGAAAAATGAGCGACAAATATGTTGTGGAAAATTCAATGAGTGTGATATATATATATATATTATATTTGTATCCCATGCTGAAATGTGGAAAAAATGACTCAACTGATTTCATTTCAATAGCCACAGTTCCCTTCTTTTCCACCGCTTGCAGGTCATTCCAGAGAGCTACCAAGACATGATCAGCCCCCAGCCGCACTTCATGGCTTCCTTCTTAGGGGAGGACTTGCTGGGGACTAAAGGAACTCAAGTTGATGGGGTTCCACGGTCAGGTGGATGGAATCATGCCCATCTGGGTCTTGGTAAAGATTGGGGAAATGACCAATCAATTTACTGGATCGCGTCATTACAAACCAAACATTGGAAATAAAGCCAAACTACTTTCCCATGATTTTATTGTTTGCTGTACAGTAAAATTTAAATATGTAGTACTCTTGTACCCAAAGTATTGCTGGGTTTGACAGTACCACATTTGAGTATATTTCCATAATTGGCTGAAGGGAAAGTTTCACCTCTGCACTTCTTGGCAAAATCCATGGCTTGCGGTTTCAATTTTCCCAACAAAACCAATCCTTTTTCCTCATGAATCATGGTCAGGGACTCAGTTTACGTCCGAAGCATCCCCTTCCTCTCATGTTAAATACCTCCCTGAAACCCCGGTTACCAGTAAGCATTGGGATTGTTCATTTTGGCCCATCATTTGGCAGGACGGGCACGTTTGGCCCTCCGCCTTCTTTGCTCCGCCGGGCTTTGCGCTTCCGCAGAACGGTGGGCGTCAGATCCAACTGAACGCCCAGCTGGACCCGAGAGACGGTGCTGCGGTGAACGGTTTAGCAACCTGACGAGGGAGATTTCTGGGGCGGAGCTTGGGATAAAGGAAGCACCAGGTTAGATGACGTGACTTTGTAGGAATGTTGTTGAAAACGCCAAACCAAATTGTTTCCTACGGTAGTCCAGGGTTAGATTATATTGTGCTTCTCGTTAAATGAGATATAATAGGAACATAGAATCAACAAGATGAAATTTTAAATGTGTCTGAAAATGGGAAACCCATATTGGAGGGGTGTTCTGCATAACTTGAAGTATCACTTTTCGGGTCGATATGAGTCAGCTGGGCTTTCTGAATCCTGGGTTGACATTGCATGAGTCCTTCGAACCCGTTTTGTTCGTTTTTTGTACTGGGGGTTAGTGCAAAAGTATATAGTGGATCTTCAAAAGGGGTGTTTATATTGGAGGAACTATGAGAAATCATTTCTGATGCGAACAGTGCTCACTTTTGGGTCCAAGATTTGGGTTTTGCTTGTGAAACGACAATGCAATTTTGGGATTGGTTCCTGGCCAGGGGTCAAAATCCGCTTCCACTGATCATGAAGTGATCATGTTTGGGAGCGGCTGCGGCCGCGAACCTTGAAATGGCTGCGGAGGGAAGTGGTTTTCCCCTCCCGGCATGTTGTGACATGCTTTTGACACCTTTTCAGCCAGGCGAGAAACGACATGGCTTATTTTTTATACATGTTCAGTATGGTATATGAACCGTCAAATTGGACTTGTAGGACATATCAAGGTTGATGTTCCAAACATGATCAAAGTTGCTGCCTCAAGCTCTTTGCGACAGCCACGAGACAAGGTGAAGAATGGCACTTTGATGGGCGGTGTGACCATTGACTCCTGGCAGTTCGTGATTGATAGTGAACTCCTGTAAACATGTAAAATGTTGTCAAGACTATAAGTTGGACAGTTCTAAAGGTCTTTTTTTTGTGGTCCCAGTTGGATATTCTGAATTTGTGCCAAGACAACTAGTGTTGAAACGAGCAGCACAAGAGCAAATCAAAAACAGACATGGAACCGGCTCTGCGCTCAAGTTCGGCAGCGTAGCACTTCTGAAACAGTTCAGACTGTGCCATGGGTCGTCAAGTTCCATTGCGTCGGCAGTCATGTTTCAAGTTCCTTCTTGTGAGAGCCTTACTGCTTTGGATTGCGTGCAACTTTATTTGCTCATCGCAGGGCTTTGCTGGTCTTGACCCGTGGAAACGGGGGTTTGGCTGGTTGAACAGGCCAATGACCGCCTCTGAAGGCTGCAGGTTTTTGCGGCTCCGGGTGATGACCACGGGCAAAACCAACAGTCGCTGTCGCCCGTCAGCCTGGTGGAACGAAGTACCTGGTGAAGGTGGCACTGACTGCCTGGCTCAAGGGACAAAGGAAGCCTTTGAGACCAGTATGAGAGCTGTAGGCATCCCGCTGCTGGAGACATGGGAGAGCTACGAAGCATCGCTGCCGGTGAGAGAAGGCAGTTGTGGAGTTTGCAAGCTCTACTTACGACCTTATTTGTGTCGAAGCAAAGAGTTGGATGTCGCAGTGAGCCGCTTAGAACAGGCAACTGAGGATAGAGACCGGGTGGCTTACCTTTCAGATCCAACCATGCATGGCAAGTCTGCCCATCCTTCCCATGTTCTGTCGAAGTGTGGAACTGGGGAGCACAAGCAGTTTCACCCACTACCTCTACATGTCATTTTGCAAATAACGGTCGGAATCGCAACCAGCTTGCATTTTAATTGGCAGTGTCTTTCCTTTTGTTGGAACTCTTTGCCTATTCTGTTTAAAATGGACTTGCTCCTTTCTTTTTCCCTTTTATTTTTTCCAATGTTTGGACTAGTTTGCACCGGTGAGGTCACAGCGCCACAGACCTGGAGAAAATGAGAAGCTGCTTGGACAAGCTGGAGATGGAACGTGCGGGTGCTGAATGGCAGCTGCCCAGTCCACTGCCAGCCTTGCGAACCACAGAGGCAAAGTTTGAGGAGGAGGTTGAGAAGTTCTTGCAGAGAAACGCCAGCAACCGCCTTCTCCTCCACATCGACGAGCACCGCTCCATGAGCACATCTCCTGAATTCAGGCGAGGAGCACTGCTTTTGGCTGGCTCACGGATCTAGCCGCACAGGGTTCGTCGCAGGGTTGCCGCTTTCCAATTGCCATGATGCTGGTAGATGTGAGCCCATTGCTGACCAGAGACGCTTCAGATGCTGCCCCTGCCACGGCAGCAGGATTGCCGAAAATCAAACTTCCTGTAGAAGGCTGGGGTGGCAAGGAAGAACGATTACTCGCAACTTTGCGAGTCAAGCTAAGCCTTTTCCTTGTGCACATCGGTCTTGACCGGCTCCACATTCCACAGGATGAGAAGAGCGACCTGCGCAGAACTTTCAGAAGCATCCAGGACCAGCTTGACAAACAGGGAAACCTTGAGAGCAAGCTCATTGAAGCTCTCGGAAGTTTTAGGGTCGATTTGCCAGATCTAGATGAACAGGTCTCAGGAGCAGTGGACTTCTTGTTGGGCATAAAAGATGCCCGGGTAGAGGACAGACGGTATCCGGGAGTGATCTCGTTGGACAACCGGAAGTTGACTCTTTTGCTGGAGAGGTTGATGGCAGTTAAAGATGCCAGAGATAAAGCCTCGTCAGTCTTTGACAAAGCCCAAGAAGTATTCTGCTCATCTCTGATGGAATCTGGGAGTTGGTGTGACGGTATGCTGTTAGAGCGAGCTTATTTGCGGATTCTTGATTGCAAAGCGGCTAAGGCACAGAACGGCTTTAGATTTGAGAGCAAGCCTCGCAACTATAAGTTTCAATGCAAGGACATACGAGACGGATTGCAACAAGTCGATGGGAAGAAGGCAAGAGTCTTCACAAAGAAGGGAGGCCCCTGCATCGATGGTATCCGCTGCATAGCGGATGGTGTCATATATCACGCGCTTTCAGAAGGTGGCAAGGCTGGCACGCACAAAGGCTTTGACATTTGGTTCAAGACCGAAGCAAATGAATTAGTCCGAAGCTCAGTTGCAAGCTTGGAAGCCTGAATGTTTTGTCTTGTTTGTATCCCGTCATTTTGGTGTTTTTATGTTTCCATGTGTGGATTTTTGTTTTGTATGTTTTTTTTGGCATCAGGTGCTCTTGGATGTGACTGGAGCTACGAACGCAGAAACCTGCAACGAAAAGGCTTCAAATATTGCCCAGAATGTGAATGCAGTGAAGCACACTGTGCAGCATCCGACAGCGCCGGTAAAATCAGTAATTGGCATTCTTCTTGCTCCAAATTGCAACAGTCCCATTGTGGATGCACGAGTAGCTCAAGTAGTGGCAGGAGACGCAGCAAGAGGCATATTTGGCGGCTTGCAACAACTCCTAACTTGGCTTGGTGATGATGTCGACTAAGCTCCTTGAGGACACGGTTGGAGTGGAGCGCTTCCCACCCCATTTTCCCATGAACTTCAAGAATTTCCGCGCTGGGAAACTTCATTTTTCCCAAACTTCAACTCCCCCCGAGTGCCGCATGGAAACTTGTGTTTTCCTTCAGGAGAAGCGGGACGTTCTGACCAACCGTGCCGAATGCTTGATTGACCTCGTCACTGAATGACTTTCTGACTGGGGCAAAGAAAAGCGGTGTGGTGCTCTGAAGTCAATGTTGCATAAGAAGTGTCGTGACAAAGGCGGCGACACTTCATAGGGGTTTTGCTTGGAAAAATCCATCGAAGATCTTAGCCTTGGTGATTCAAAGGTTTCATATATTACTTACTGGTGCTTAGTAGGGAATGGGGGAATGGATGGGAATGGGATGATAAACTTAATGGTTATTATAAGTCATTCCCTCATTCTCTGCTAAGCACCAGTAAGAGTATTGAATATTGTATAGTCTCCGACTAGATGTTTGATATGAAAAACATATGAATCAATCGTTCGCTTATGTTGAACCTTGGCATCAGTATCTGATTCAAGTCCATCAAATGTATGGTTGTCCAATACTGATAGTTGACGGATCTGTCGGAAAATATTGGCGAATGAATCCCAACCGCTCAACCCTTGGTTCCTTTTTTTTGCCAAACCTAGGATTACGAGGTGTGTAGAGGATCCACCAGC
The DNA here is from genome assembly GCA_003297045.1 of Symbiodinium sp. clade C Y103. NCBI lineage: Eukaryota > Dinophyceae > Suessiales > Symbiodiniaceae > Cladocopium > Cladocopium sp. clade C. The sequence goes on along the minus strand of BGPT01002499.1, from coordinate 5,277 downwards.
CTTTAATGGGTTAAAAACTCCCCAATCTTTGTGAACGATCGACATGTTGAACTTATCCAGTATGTTGCAACTTCTCCAACAATATATCTTGGTTTTCTGCGGTGTCCCCTGTACCATAAACCCTTTTCCCTTCAAGTTTGGAGGGGTTTCAATCACATCCATTGATGAAATTCCTCACTGCCACTGCTCTCCCTGGATTCGCTCAGGACTTCATGTCGCGGCGCCGGAATCGCTTCAACGGCCAGCTCGAGCTCAATGGTTCGGGGGTGAACGCCATGAAAATCCTACAGGTTGGTGGGTTTGACGTCGTGAAAACATGGGAGGATACACCAAATTATATCAAAACATTCCAGAAATGATGTTGCAAAGTGGAACTGTCTACTACAGTTTAATATAGTTTATTTGTTTTTCGAAAGACACATGGCAATAAAACCACCCAGATTTTATGGGGGAGATAGTGGGACATACAGCCAATGATATGGTTTGGGTTTGCCCAGCGATGGGGGATACATAATTTTATGGCGGAAAGATGATCAATTGATGATAAATACTACGATAAGTGGCTATCTTCGAGGTGTTTTTGTCTCAACCATGAGATTCTGGGCCCTACTTTTGGCACATCGCCGGCGACTGGAGATCTTGAGCAGTATGACCTTTTTCGGAGTGTTTATAAATCGCCAGTTGTTACATGTTCACGATCAACCATAGCAGATACCATCCAAGATCCTCTTCCAAACTCCCAAAAACAAGAGCTCATACTTGTGCCAGGTGCCCCAACTGCAGAAAGTTGACATTTTTTCCATAAAAAACACCATGACCCCCCAGGGTGTCCCATGCTTTTTGGAGAGTCGCCCCCAGCAGCTCCGTTTCTCAGGCCTTTGGCAACTGCCCGAAGTACATCACCCGGCGCCGCCTGCGACGCACGGGGCAGAACTTGGGAGGCGTTGCGGCGGGTGAGGCGCAGCAGTACCAGCAGCTGAGCAGCGAAGATGCAGCGCTGTTGGAGAAGACGGACTGCTGGTTTGGAAGATGGGGGAAGATGGGGAAGATGGGGAAGATGGGGAAGATGGGGAAGATGGGGATGGGAAACTCTAAAGAATCTGGCGACAGATATATTAGTTGGTCATGTTGCTGGGACGTGTTTTGTTTCGGTGGTTGAGGATTTTGAGCCACGAAGACAGAGCAGCTGGTTGTCTTCATGCATTCATTTTTTTACAAACCTTTTTTGCTTTTGGGCCAATGGGGATTCCGAAAATGGATTGTGATAGTCACCCATAAATAGAATTGGGATGAACTGGGTAATTAGTGCGACCCCCGAACTAATCATGAACCACTGGGAGGATTTCTGAAACTGCTCAATTGGGTGGTTGTCTTGCGATGGGGAGTTTATTCCAGACTGGCTGTGATATTTAGCACCAGAAATTGGGAGTGAATCACCCAAAGTTGCGGTTTCCGCATCTACAATGAGAGTCAATCGATTGATTTGAGGAAGAACATACCGTAAATCATGTTGAATTTGTATATGAATCATAGTTTCATACCTGGGATTCAACATCACTTGACGTGGTGGTGAAAGTTGAGTGAAGAAATCCATGAAGTGGCTGGCATTGGGATGACTTCCTTGGGATTCGCCAACTTTGTTCCAAGGATTGGCCACATTTTCCAAATTGAAACCTGCCCATTTGGGGATGAAATGATATGAAATGATACATTCGGCCCAATCAATATGGGGATGACAAATATGACTTTCTTACATATAGTCATATAGATGAAGTTCTTCGTTGATCAATGGGTCGATCTTTGAGTTTTTGATGAGGTCGAGCCAAGTCAGTTGCGCCTTCAGGATATGATGTACCTGGGCACGGGACATCCGGAGCATGGTGCAGATATGAACATCCGAGGAGGTCAAGCTGGCTTTATGCGGTCATTGGCCGATGGTCAATTCTTAGCCTGGCCGGACTATGTGGGGAAGCTTGGCGTGGTTTATAGAGGGTGCTCACATGGGTTTACACTGGGGTTCGTATTCATTTCTGATTTTACTGGAGAGTATAATAAGATGATGAATTTGGTTTCGAAGATATGCTCTATGTTCAACCATAGAATTGAGACGATGATGCCTCAAATCAAGAATGTTTTTCAGCGCGGTTGGGTTACCACCCACCAGTCTTCGCCAGGAATGGCTTTTATATGAGCCTGGGAAACACCAAGCTGAACCCGCAGGCACCGGGCAAGTTATGAAATAGTATAGGCAGCTGGAGGTAGAGGTCCAGATGATGATAGATGCTTTACCCCCTACTATTAAGTGAATATGAAGTACACCCCGATAGACCCTAGTTTAGTAAGTTTAGTACATGGATCTATTCATGAATTGGGGTCCCATATGGAGGGTATTTAAGATGATCGGGGGGTGGGATCACATATTTTTCGCTAGGGGGCTGACGTTTGCCCGAAATCCACGGACTTCCATGCGGGACTGCAATCTGCTGTGTTGTTTCGGTGCGAGTTTTTCGCAGACTGCGCACATACAAAACATTGATAATACCTGCGTCTCTTGGCATTTTTGCGCACAGCCAAGACGGTGCCAAAATCACCTTTGGGAGCATATCTTAAGGATATCCTCTGTAATTTGCAGTCTTTCGAGCTGTCAACTAAAACCTCAACAAAGTGGAAGACTTTGAAAGGACACCAAAATAACCTAACCCTAAATAAACCTTAAACAAACCCTAAACCAACCCTATACCAACCCTAAACCAGCCCTAGATCACCCATAAATAACCCTAAATCGACCCTAAAACAACCTTGAATAATTAACCACCAAAACAACCCTAAATAGCGCGAAAGTTAGCTAAACAAACCCTAAATAAACCCCAAACAAACCCTCATGAAAATCTAAACCAACCCTAAGTAAACCCTAAAACAATCATGAAGTAAATCCTAAACAAATCAGCCTCAACCGCCGATGAAGCTTTGGGCAAACGTCCATGTCGGCCATGTTGCCCTTTCTTCAGCCAGGCCGGTGTGCTGGTGGTGGACTGGGACGACACTGGGCGTGGACTGCAGATCCTGGGGAAGACGGAGACCTATGAGCGCGAGGAGCGTGGTCGAAATAACTGGGAGGAACATGGGATGATTTAGGATTATTGGGATACATTGGGATTAAATCCCGTAGAAAATGGGAGGAATATGGGCTGAAAATGGGAGGAACACGGAATGAGAACGGGATGATTTGGGATTATTTGGTCATGTTCCTAACTCTGAATCACCAATGGTAGTCCGGTGTAAAAATTCTGACCCCGCATCGGCCTTCAACACCTAGGCGTTCTTGGCGATTTTTGCCTGTTCTGAACCCAATGTTTGAACCATTCGCAGTACAAATCAAGTTTTCTATGGTTTCAAAATGTCTCAAGCCCAGGTCTCAACCAGTTTCTGCCCACATTCTCCCTCGCAAACCAATCTTCCGATTATCTTTCAGCTGCCAGCTGGTCAGGAGATCCAGCAGGGCCAGGTACCGGCTGCTCTGGTTCCAGGGTTGCAAGCCATGTTGGAAGACGAGCCGCAAGCCTTGCGTTTGGTCGTCATCAAGGTGCCAAAATTCTCCGAGATCCTCCGAGATCATCCGTCATGGTTTTGCCGGTCGAATCGGCAGTCTCTGTTGACTGAATCGGAAGCATCAGTTTTATGTTTGTTGACCTTCCTGGTGGGTAGATCCACTTTCTGGGGTGTAGAATACGCTTTTTTTTGCTGCTCAAATCCATTTTTCTTGGATTTCCATTGGTTTCCCTGTGTTTAGTGGTGAATTTGATTCTACTGTTCCCCTTGGTGATCCCGGTGCGAAGTCGGCAGGTGGAGATTGTCCGTAGCATCCCGCAGTACTGTCCGCACCAGTGCCCTTTTTTTCGGGGTGCCATGTTGATGGGCTACATGGGAAGGTGCCATTTATGGAGGTAAAGTAACAAGAGGCGATGTTCTCTTCCAGGTTAGATAATCAGAGGCTAAGACGGCTAGGTACTGTATTGGATGTGTGCTTTGATGTATCTGAGAGATTGAAAGGAGGAGCGAGCACTCGGGAATATTTTGGATGGCTTCTACTAACCCCAACATGGATGGATCACTGTTGTTCTGTTTGCCGCAGCTGCATTCCGGGGTTGGAACCCCCACGTGAATCCCATCAAACCAATGGCATTTTTTGGGGGTAGTGGCATTGTTTTCCTAGGGGGTCCCTGGCATTTTTGTCACATCTTGAACGCTGAAGAGGTACGAGAAGGTGGAGCTCAGCCCCTACAACCCAACACCGATGCGGGAGTTGAAGTCGGGAGCCAAGAGCCACGAATTCGACGCCAGGGTGCAGTGGGCGAAACCCGAATCCGAGGAGCGGTTTCAGGGGACCCCTTGGGGGCTTTAACTGGCGGATGGATGATACTGGAGCTTGGTTTACAAGCCCAGTCATTTTTTCAAGGGGATACAGCCGAGCCATCAAAAAATTACCAGCCGCACGTCAAAAAATCTGGGGATTTAGTGAACATCAAAATAACTGTTGCATGGCGTGATGTCAATCATCCCCCCAACGTAGTACCCTAAAAGAGGTTTTTGACATGTTTCGATCCCTCCCGGAGTTGGTGATGTTGGGATCTAGAAAATGTATGAAAATGTTATAACAGGTAGTCCAACTGCCCCGGGCTGATCTTGGTGTTGATTGGAACCATGGGTCCAGGGATATATCATTCGGAACAAGCCATTTTTATTCGCCACAATCTCATTTGGCAGGAAAATCAGCCATTTATGTCCATTTATGCAGAGATTTGAATTTCCCATTCAAACCCCTGGGGGGATTTCCGATGGCCCATCTGCCTGGTGGTTTCAGAGATGAAGTGGCTCACCACCAGCTGCAGGATGTGATCACTTTCGAGTTCCAACTGGCCCCCATCCCGCGGCCAGGTGGGGATTGCGCCACTACATTTGCTGGAGAATCCATGGGCTCAAAAAACAGAAGGTCAACTTGAAGTCAACTACAGTACCTATCTATCTCTGTATATGTATATATGAGCAGGGACCCCCCCCCCCCCCCCCCCAGCCAGATGGTTCCCCCCCCCCCCTGTGGCCTGGGGGGGGGGTCCCAGCAACAACAGCCCTGCATGGGCAGTGTTTGTGGAACTGTAAGTGGTTGATGTCCAGTTTATAGAGAAGATAGAGAGCATTCAGGGAGTTTACAATAGGTACGCTATGAAACATGTGTAGGTAGTATATGTAGGGTGTAAGGAGTATAGAGGTAGTGATGAA
>BGPT01002498.1:98585-109914 GCA_003297045.1 Symbiodinium sp. clade C Y103 | reverse complement strand
TGAGTTCGCTCTGCCATCCATCAGTCATAGCAACGAACCTCTCCTATAGGTTTGCCATTTTTGAAACTTCCGCCACCGCCTTGTGCGGTACTACTGGTAGAGGGTAAAGCAGGCAAACCAGCATCTGGAGATCATTGATAAATGATGGTTGGTGGATGATATTTGATGATTTTTTTTGGGGGGAAACTATCCGGTTACCATCCAATACAGTGAGAATCATCCTCCAGTGGGAATCCGATTCTCAAAAACCCCATGGAGGGTCCCACTGGAGATGGTCATTGAAACTTCCCATCGGGTGTTAGCTATACCCGATTTTCAGAGCCACCCATATGATGAAGCGTTTCGGAAGCCATGTTTCTGGAGTTATAAAAGTTTCAATGTTCCACCTGGTGTCCAAGTCCACACATTCAAAGCTGCAAAGTTGTTTTTTTCGCTGTCTATGCTAAGCTACTCTTCCGAAGTCTTTTTTCTTGGGCATGGATGCTTAACCATCAAGGAGAGCGGGGGGCAAAGTACTGTAGTTTCCGTTTCAGGTTGGTTTTCCAAGGTTGCAACCCATCTGTACCAAAACTCGGTGGCATTCTTGCCTGTCAGAGCCGTTGTCATGTAAGGAACAGCAGGTTCTTTCCTACATTGAGGATGGAAGTGTGCATGCTGCTCCCAGGTCCCATGTCGAAGTACTGCAGGTGTTTTTACCGGCGTTTGCCTGCGCATTGCCAGAATCATATATAAATCAGTCGCCCTGGTAAACTAACATAGCTATGGAAAATCACCATTTTTAATGGGAAAATCCACTATAAATGGCCATTTTCAATAGCTATGTTAGTTCACTGGAGGGTACATCTTATTGTAGCATATTAGAACATCCAATCTGTTGAGTCCGGGGTGTCATTCCCAGGTGCTATTCCAGGACGCAGCTCTTCTACGATCCGAGTTTCTTCGGACAATATGCAGATCCCAGAGTGTCTTGGCCCTCTGGGAACAGCTATGATTTGCCTATAATTTACCCAATAAAAATGGTGATTTTCCATAGCTATGTTAAAAAACCAGGGGGTAGGTCAATCTAGATTGATAGCGAGCTCAAAGAATCTGATCACGTGTGTGGATGGGTACACGGAAGCCGTGAACAACGGACTGTCGCCAGATTTGATCTTTGATAGTCTTTGATGTAAATAATGTAAATTACAGTGTCAAGAGTCCAGAGGTTATCGTATTTCACGACCTGGAGAAAAGAGGCGATGAATGCAACCACCAAAATGTAAAATGGCGTTGACAACCGACAATATGAGATGTAACTAGCAAAGATTAAAAACCAAAACCATTGCTGGAATACAACCATCAGTGTTTGGTTTTGAGGGTCCCTCAAGTCCTATAGAAGCAACCCCTTGCTTACGGGCAGAAGAAACGAACATCCTTGCTGGATCCAATATGAGAAGGCCCCAATCCCAAGCCATGCGATTTAAATCTCTCAGGCCGATCTATCTGATTGCAATTCCGGTAAATAATGGCCACAAGGGGGTGAACTTGGTGATCCTACCTCTTCTTTGAACTGAACTGTATTGATTTGGGATGTTGGGAGCAACCCTTTAAACTTTCGTTGGGTTACATCCCAATTGAAATAATGTCTAGTAGATAAAATACATCCTGCGTAGTATTTTCACGGCGATTTTCCTTTGCCAGGTTATACTTTTAGACTGCCTGAATCTCATCCCTCTCCGAGGATTCCTTCATTTGGACGATCACCGATCAGGCCAGCCAGTGATCATACTCTTGATATCTCAGTGCACCTGCTAAACTTGAACAAACGGCTGCAAACTTCTTGCAAAGATATCTTCACAACTAGCAAAAAATCAGAAACATAATGGATCATCTAGGTATTTGACTATCTGGCCCAGTCTGCTAGAGTACATAGAATACACACACATACAAACACAAAACGCAGATGGCGGCATTTTGGAGTAGATTCTGGGTTAGCATCCTGCGGTCCCAGAGAATCAATATGCCAATTAACCGCGAAGCACAGCTTCATGATTGTGTAAGATCATATGTCATGGTGAAATCATGAAAACTTAGAACGATGAAGCAAACAAAAAGGGCTAGGAGCTGCTGGGAATGGTTCTGGAGGACTCTTTCCACACTTTGGAAAAACACTCAGAAATCCCAAGGAAATTGCTTTGTTCTCAAGCGGATTGGGGTTTTGCACCATTGATGGAGGATTCCTCTGATGACAGCTCCTACTGGTCAATAGATGGAATTTAAGCAGTGGTAAGTTGGACTAGATCCTGATCAAAACTTGCGAGATACCATATTTACGGGGATCAACATCCATAGATGGGGGTCCGAAGATGTGGAGCCGCTGTAGGAAACACTGGAGAACTCTTATGAAGGCGGATACCTCAAGGAGCGACGCTTGCGCGGCGGACGGCACCGCTGAGATTTCTGGGTAAACACGTTGCTATGGAAACTTGCCCATTTAGTTCGATGATGTATAATGATTTGCCTATTGAACAAATTGAACATGGTGATATTCCATGACTACGTGAAATACCCAGAGGATAGATTTCTGGTTGGTGGTTTCAGTCCCCTGGGGCCGGAGTTGTCATCAGCCATGGACCTGATCAGTCAAGGGAAGACCGCTTCGCAGATTTCTGGAATAGAATTAACGCCAAGCTACCATTTGCTTGATTTCAAAGTGGCCCAGTATATATATATATATATGGCAAGTTTGTTTACTTCTGACCTCTTACCCAATATTGGGTGATCCAGCATGGCTTCTGTCGTTGGATATTGACATGATGCTCAGGTCGGTCAAATGAATCAACAACCTTAAACCAGTGTAATGGATGCCGGCATGAAATATACGTATATAAATTAGAATATATCTGTCCATTTTCTGGAGACAGCAATGGTATCAGCCAAGTCACACAGCTTGTTTGGGTCAGTTTTGTTTCCCTTTTTGGTTGTTTATCACCTTCTCAGAATGTGTTGCCGCCCGTTGTCAATCATTGACCAACTATATATTCGCCACCCATGTCCAAGCGGCGGCAACCCATTGTCAATCATTTTGCCATTTTTCCCAGACAGTTTCCAACCATTTACCAAGCACGTTTTCTTGGTTTGACGTGTTTGAGGGATATTAGATACCCACCAATCGAAACATTGGTATAGCATCGGATCTATTCACGATTTGAGTGCCCAATATGGAGGGTATTTGATATAATCGGGGGATGAGATTGCCCGTTATGATCATGATTCATGGCTAAAATGCATACCCTCTGGCAATTTAACATAGTTATTGAAAATGGCCATTTATAATTGATTTTCCCATTAAAAATGGTGATTTTCCATGGTTATGTTAGTTTACCAGAGGGTATGTTTGATGCTTAAGTTCATACCCAATCGGCTGACGGAATCCATCTCAAATCAAGTCTTGGCTGAGGAAATCCATCTTAAGTCATGGCTTTTTGGCTGATGAACACCCTATGAAATCCATTAGGATCATGAAAGTGCGATGAGATTTGACTCCTTATATTTTTTTGTCTCAATCTCAGTATAGGTTGATATTTTTGGTACTACATGTTTTTTCCCCATAATATGTTTGTTGACTGTTGATTGATCACTCCAGGAAAATGCCAGCGAGTTGATCTCCTTCGAAGGTCGTAGGGTGATCCCAGTCTGACCAACAGGAATGGAGGTATAGCAATCCCCCAGAAAGAGACCTGGGATTTTGAGATGGATTTTGTGTGCAACCAGGATTTCAGTTCAAATGATGTTGTCTCCATGAAATTTTCAGGCTTCCAACTTTCAAGATCTTTCTGGGGGTTGCTTAATATAGCCCTCAAAAGATATGCCAAACATGGGGATTCAACAAAGGGGATGCAACCAGGACATGCATGGGGTTGTCAAGAAGCTGAAGACGGGGATTTCACTTCTACCAAAGAGTTTAGTACCCAGTTCAAGAAGATGATTTCAACCGACATGGGGACGTAATTTTAGGTGAAATTAGGGTATGGCTTGGAGTACCCCAGCCTACCACTGGGCATGCAAGCAGTAACTAGTTGGTCACTAGTTGGTTTTCTGGAGAACTTTTCACCAGCAAAAAGTTTGCCTTCTACGGAAAACACCTCCTTGACAGATCTTGACAGTTGCTATTGAAAGGATTCTTTTTCAAAGTGAAGCCTGCCTTTTGTTCTTGTGACAAGCGCGTTGCAGGCTGCAAACTGAAACATTGTCGTCCTAAGATCCCATGCGCAGATCTTTCTTCAAATCAGTCGACTGGTCGTGGAGTCGAAGATCGGCTGGTCGACAATACTTTAATCATCAGCTTTTAAGGCTTGAGGGCACTTCCTATCCCCAATGTTGGAGACAGAAAATTCCACCTAAATAAATCAGTGCTTCTGGGGCAGGGCAAGGTTCATCAAAGCCGGTGGATCAGTTTGGGTGTTTGCGGTATCCCCATAGATTGCACAATCCTAAAATGGTCCGAAGCACCTCTTCTTTTTGGGGTTGGGAAGATTCAAATTGCAATACAAATCCGGATCCAAATTACAATTCCTAAATTCGAGAAGTCTCCCAAGCCATTTTCGGTCATGAATTGAAATATCCTTCAATCTGGCGATTTTCTTGTAACTTTCCCATCCCATTTGGTGGGTCGAATTTCATTGGCCGTGGCCAGAACGATGATCTCAGGCTGGAACACCAGCACCTACGAAGTGTTGATTCCAGAAGCATTGACCGATGCTTGGGACCCAAGTGTCAGGAACGGCTCCCTCGTGGGTGGGCTTCGGATCACTGTCCCCAAGAGAATCTAAGGCTTAGCATTTTTCACATTTCACACCCATCAACCTATTGTATTTGAACTGTTCCAACAAAGAGAGACGGAAGGATAAGTTCTTAAATCCAGTTCAATTCATGCCAAACCCAGTTTACTGCAGCCCAAACTGGATTCCCGGTTGCATTATTTCAGGATTTAGGATTGGGTGTGACCCTCGTGGGTTCCGCATTACATGGCAACTTCATAGTCTTGGAAGCATCCAGTTCGCCCGTATTACCCGGCAATGACACTAGAAGTCCAGAATCTGCTTGATGCAATTCCTTGCATTGCCATATCCTTGTAGATGGAATGTCTCAACCTATTGCCTTGGCCCTCTTATGGCCCTCTTCGCGGAAATCGCTTCCATTCCATGACCAAAATCTTCGTGGCTCCTTGGTCGCCTTCCTCTGCAACTGGGTTTGGTACTACACCTGGCATTAAACGAGAAGAGATCTACCCTCCAGTAATCAAACATGGCAATGGATGGCAATGGATGGCAATGGATGGCAATGGATGGCAATGGATGGCAATGGATGGCAATGGATGGCAATGGAAAATCCACCATTTATAGGGGATTTTCTTATTAAAACCTCCATTTATAGGGGATTTCCAATGTGATATTGCCTGATTTCGAGTGTCAAATCTTCCACCTGTCTGTCAGCAGAAAGGATTTCTCGCCGCAAATTGCTCTGGAGCTGAGGTGAAGCTCAACTCTCGCTTCGTGAACTCGGGGATGAAGTATTTGGCGTCCAGCTCGGCATGTCTTTTGGGAGTTGGGTGAGATGTTGTACACATTTGGCAACAGCCACAATTTCTCCTGAAACTTGGGTGATGTGATGCTCAATATGGAAAACCATGTCTGGGTTGTTTGGTACCTCAAGTTTGTTGGCTACATAAACTTTTGGTTCGGACATATCAATTTTGGATGCCTACATCTCGAGATTTATGTTTGGTTGATTGCACGAGGATTCCCATTTTGATTGCTGGACATACGCATTGTTGTTGCTGATCTCCCCATTTTCGAAACTGAACATCCCATTTGTGTGGAGTATAATCTTCAAATTTCGGCAGGGGCAAACCTTGGATGCCCCAACCACTGATAGATTTTCAGGCTGAAAAAGTGACGCGTATACGTATGTGAATGTGGTATCATAGGTCTTCAAGTTTGACCCAAACTCAGAAAACTCCAGCCATAGAATCAAGCAAAGATGAACTGTGTAGATTCCGGGTGGTTCGGTGGAACTCCTGCAAGTCCCAGGAATTTCTTGAATCGAAGACTTCAGAGAAATTTCATTCGTTCAGTAGAAATTATCTCCGGAAATCTGCACTATTTGGTACTCGTATAGATTTCTATTCCAGAAAACAGAGCACACACACCCAGCGAAGGCTCATTCTGGCGGATAAATCTGGATTTTCCAATTTGAAACCGCCTTTTTTCATATTTCTCAGAAATCCCACTGTTCCATCATTTTCCATCAAAATTGCTTTGCTGCACATGTTCTAAGCCAACCTAATGTTAGGTAAACCCAATGATGAAATTACAAACCATTCTAGGTGCATTCTAAACCATCCAAAATGGGTTCATTATTGGGTTTTCCACATGGCTTGACATTGGTATCAAAATTGAGGTACCAATGGACGCACAAAATTCATCGCGTTGGGGAGGGTGACAACTTTGATCTGAGCCCACGTGTCACCAGCCATGGACCCATTTCAGACCCATGTTCATATATCATATTCTTAGTTAGATCACATCCCCAGTATATTCGTTATATCTTTCTAAAGCACTCGTAACATGGTTTCATTACACGATTTTTCATGGTTTTCTATGGCTGTTCCATGTTTTATTCTATTTCCTGTGGTTTTTTTTTCCATGGTTTTCCATGCTTTTCTCAACGTATCACCAGGCTTTTCTTAACGTCCATGTCCACGGCAGGCTCTGGATCAGTGGTTCCGCTTTGGTCTCCTTCGCCTGTTGCATCTGCACCGCGGATTGGAGGAGGTCGTTTTGTCGGGATTTGGGGGTTTCCAGATTGTACCCCCATTGATGGATGGTTTATAATGGAAAATCTGGAAATAAAATGAAGATTTAACCAAGAATGATGAAGCTTTAATGATCAAAACATATCAAAAACATTGAAACATCATGAAAAATAGCAACGAATTCCATGTAGACTATGGTTAACGTTGGCATGTTGAGTGCATCCAACTCGTTTACTGGGAGACTATTGCAATCTAGTATGGCAATCCCTGTCAACCAACCAGAAGGTTTGGGGAAGAAGGTTTTGCGCACTGCCAGTGTGATGAATGGGAGTGAGATGGGGATGATTGCTGGAGAATTCTGAATGACCTCATGTCTGAGCCTCAGGATTTTTGGTTAATCTTGAGTAGACCATCAATGAGTGGTTTGAATGTCACAGATGACTATAGGTTGAATGAATGTAGGAGAACACAATTTTGAAGTCAAAAAAGCTATAGCCATGGGCCATGATGAGGGGAATCTCAAACAAGGATGTCATTGGTCAGTGAAAGCACATTTGAGCCACTAGCAGGGCTGACATCCGGCTCATAGATATTGAAAGAGAGTAAAGAAACCATTATAGTCGGCATCTTAAGAAGCAACTGAAAGCTATTTGTGCTAATCTCGTCAGTCTCTCATATATTGTCCTAGGAGTCTAAAACATGGCATTGTAGGTGACGTGGAGCAGCCCTGAATAAATACGCATGCAGCATCACGCAGCAATGATTATTGATACTACTTACTACTTGAAATGACCAGTTGGAGCTCATACATACTTGCGAGATGATACAAGAGGTCATATCCTCGTACCCAATGACATGCCCTCTGAACATCGGGATTTTCCGCTGCCCCTGTTCGAGTACCAGACATAAGATTTGTGATTATAGTCTATATTATACCATTCAATTTGGGTCATGTATGGACATACAGAATATGTACAATAATGATTACACAGAAACTCCAAATGACGCATTTTCCCACCTGGATTAATTTTGGAATATCACAACTATGGTGGATAAAATACGTCATTTGATTTTCAGGGTACTATAAACCTATATAGACAGTTAACGACATACAATTATGTTCCTTCAGAATCATATATAATATGGCATATATCGTCATATACAATATACTATACATTTACAATCATACATATATTCTATTGTGAGGCCTAGGAGCGTAGTAAGGTGGGAACGCAATCAGAAATAGCTTATTATTGATTATTGTTATTTTTATTCATGTTTGTTCTTTTCTTTTTAATGTTGGCTAGGTTTCAACCATTTTGATGCTGCCAGGGCTGCCATGACTGAACAATTGCAGGCCATTTGGCCCAAACCCACTCCCCAAAAGTGGAGCCATGAGACCAGCAAGAGGGACCCGGCCAGGTCACCATCCTCATGCCAGCCCTCCAGGTTTGGCATGATGCCGAACCACATGGGAATGCCAATGGGCCATATGGGGCCAATGGGTGCCATGGGCATGGGCCAGATGGGGATGGGGCAGATGGGAAGCCCCATGCGTAGCCATAGGGGAAACCCCATGGGTAGCCAGGTGTTCCCATATGATGGAGACCAGGACCTTGGGACACCCAGGACCAGCAAGAGGTCCCAATCCAGCGGTGACAGTTCTTCCACCTCATCCTCTTCCAGGTTTCTTGACAACTTGATTTCAATGATATTTAGTTATTAGTGTTGCTAATGTTCACATTCCACATGGGGCATGGGGTGGCCAATCATTTTGGGGTCTGGGTTGGATTGCTTTAAGAGGAAGTGTAGAGGACGTGGCATGGCTAATGATGGAAGGGGTCCAGGGCCTACCAAACCACTCTTCCAAACCTATGACACCAATGGCCAATGAATGGTTTTCCAATGACCAACCGAGTACTCATGCTGCCCACCGCTCACCAATCCATGTGTGGAGGCCACAATGAGAAGAAGCCAAGAGAGGAGTCCAGCGATGCTGCTTCAGAGGAACTGGACGCTCGGGCAGCGCCAGCTGTGGCACTGTCCAAAACCAAGAAGGGGAACAAAACATCCAACCATACCAGTAGCAATTAGGTGCTGGTCCATCACCAAGCAATCATATTTGGGAGCCACTTGCCAGCAGGGGGTGTTGGCCATCACAGTGTGCAGCCATGATACCATGGGTGAGGGAGCTGTTCCATTATTGCTTTGCAGGGAGTTCACCTTGAACTTCGATTGCAGCGTATTCAAGTATTGGCACGCTTCCAGAGAGCATTGCGCCATTATTTTCAGGTTCATGGCCATGCACCCGTGATGGATCTCGACCTCAACTACTAGCCAGTGCCCTTTTTGTCTATTTTGTTTATGGACCATTGATGTCTCAAGTTTGCCTAGCCCAACCATCGGCAAGCACTTGCTGCATCCCCGTGTGAAAAAGAAAAGTGAGCTGAGTGGTTGATCTGTGCTTGGGCATGTTGAAAGGTTGTGTATACCATCATCCATCCATGAGTTTGGTTTACATAGTAACACCCATCTAGCCACTATTATATATCCTACCATTGACAGTCATTGGGTGTTAGTTGGTCCAGTGTTGTTGCATCAGCCAATCACCCATCCAGACACCACAGCCAGTCATGCACCCACTCCACCCAGGACCAAGTAAGTATGTAGACCAGCCCCATCAGCCATACCCAGCAACCGGCTTTGCCCAGGACCGTATTTTGCGGCCACTTGCCAGCAGGGGGTGTTGGCCACGGTGAGCAGCCATGGGTGAAGGAACCCAGGTAAGCAACCACAGGACCCCATTTATTCCACAATAATTTCTCATCATCCAATGCAACCAGTAACCATCATAGACCATCATTATTATTGTTATATATTGTTATTATTATTATTGTTATATATTGTTATTATTATTACTATTATTATTATTGTTATTATTATTTTTATTATTACTACTATTATTATTATTATTGTTATTATTATTATTGTTATTATTATTATTGTTATTATTATTGTTATTGTTATTCTTCTTCTTCTTATTATGAATATTATTATTGTTATTATTATTACCGCTATTATTATTGTCATTATCATTATTATTAATATTAATATTAGTATTATGATATTCTTATTTTTATTATTATTGTTATTATTGTTATTGTTGTTGTTATTTTTATTTATTTTTATTTTTTATTTTTATTGTTTTTTGTTTTTATTATTGTTATTGTTATTGTTTTTGTTATTGTTATTGTTATTGTTACTATCATTATTAGTAATTTACGTCCAATGGGCAGCCATGGGGTGAGGATGAAGGAACCAATTAATCCACAATGCCCATGGCATCCATCAGTTTGGTTTTAGATAATTAGTAATAACCCATCCAACAATTTATTAGCTTACCATGCCATGGTGGTCCAATGTTGTTTCATAATTCAATCAATCACCAATCCACCCAAGCAATGAATCCACCCACCAAGTAAGTATATATGTAGACCATCCCCATCAGCCATGCCCAGCAAACAGCGTGGCCCAGGACCAGACCATATTTTGCGAAGCCACTTGCCAGCAGGGGTTGATGGCCATGGTGTGCAGCCATGGGCGAAGGAACCCAGGTAAGCAAGCATAGTATGAGCCAATTTAATCCCCATGAGTTATGTTTGTGCATAGTAACATCCATCCAACCATAGACCACCAAGTATCGTATGTACCCATCCTGCCATTGCATCCAAGAAGAGTTAGTACCCATCCATGAGTGTGGTGTACATAGTAGCCCAATGTCTTACCAATTGTGTGTTGGCGCATGGCGTTTCATGACCCAATGACTACCCATCCACCCAGGCCACTGGCCAGCAGGGGTGGTGGCCATCGTGTGCAGCCATGTGGAGCAACCCATGTGGGGCAACCCATGTGGGGCAACCCTTACTATAGTTATAGTCAATTAAAGTATGGATAATACACATTCCACAAAATATCACATCCAAACACTAGGTAGCCATAAGTGTAGCATAATTAAAGCTAAAGTTGGGGCCCGCGCTTCATGACATTTCATTGGGGGAGTAGGCTGCGACTCTGGGATGCCCTGGGACTAACTAATTACCAGGCATCCAATCACAGACCTTGCACATCAATGAATGATTGCTTCACACCATCCTTCCCCAAAGCCACCCACAATAGTCATCTCCGTGCCGAGGACCAACCAGAGCTGCCAACCACTGTTTTTGCGGCAACATTATAATCCATGGAGCCTTGGGTAATGTGAGAAGGGGTGGTAGGTGGGGAGTGTGATTGTTCGGTGGCAGGTGGTCATAGTCATAGATTTCTATAATGTATCAGTGGTCGTCCTGGTCGTAACAGAAAACATATTTGTTCCCCACAACTTTGTGTGGGGTTCTTGTTTTTTTGCTTTGCACCTCCCGCCGCCTGCCTCCTCCGCCTCCTCCTCCCGCGTCTCCTCCTCACACACACACAACATTGTCACACACAACTCTCACACACACAACATTGTCACACACAACTCTCACACACACAACA
>BGPT01002498.1:32870-97442 GCA_003297045.1 Symbiodinium sp. clade C Y103 | reverse complement strand
GCGCCTCTTTTGCGTGGCAGGCGTGGCACTTGGCGACATCTGCCTTCGTTTTCTGTGGCAGGCGTGGCACTCGGTGACATCTGCCTTCACTTTGTGTGGGAGGGGTGGCACTTGGTGACATCTGCCTTCGTTTTGTGTGGCAGGGGTGGCACTTGGTGACATCTGCTTGTCTTGTGTGGCAGGCGTGGCACTTGGTGACATCTGCCTTCGTTTTGTGTGGCAGGCGTGGCGCTTTCCAGCATCCATATCACTTTTGTGTGGCAGGCCCAGCACTTGGTGACATCTAAGCCTACGTCCCTGGATCTAGCTGTTTGTCAACCTGTTCGAGATCAACTCNTTTCGCTTGGCAGGCGTGGCACTTACGGCGCTGGGCTGGCAGTGGTTTCGCACACAGCACCCCCACATACAACTTACACACAACTTTGTCACACACAGCCTTGTCACAGTGAATTCTTTCACACACAACCTTGTCACACACAACTCTTTGACACACATCCTGGTCACACACAGCACTTTCACACACAACTCTTTGACTGATTGTCACACACACNNNNTCACACAGAGCACTTCCACATACAACAACTTACACACAACTTTGTCACACACAGCACCTTTACACACAACTCTTTCACACACAACTTTGTCACACACACACAGCACTTTCACACACAACCTTGTCACACACAACTCTCACACACACAACCTGGTCACACACAACACTTTCACACACAACTCTGTCACACACAACCTCGTCACGCACAANTCCTTTCTCTTTCCTGCCTTTACCATCTCATTTTCACATCTGTTTGGTGTTTCTTGGAAGGAGTTGACTTGTGGGGTTATCCGGTCCTTTAATTTTTTTCTCACAACTAGCTCAGGATGGACAACTTGGAGGAACTTGGATCAAATGGGTGGAAACCAAATGATCTTGAACCTGGTGTTGCATGGTTTTGATGTGTTTGTCAGGTCCTTTGTATCCATTAGTAAATCGAATTTCAGCCAAACAAAAACAAACAGCGGGGGTGCAAAACTTTGGAAACCCTCAGCTCTCCACTGCCGAGCCCAGCTCTCCACGGTGCCTCTGCGGCAGCCAGGAGCCTGGCCGCGGTCTGCTGCCGAACGCTCTCCAGGCGGTCCATCTTGGGAGCCTGGAGAGCTGGGATTTGGCGCTGAAAAATGGACAGAAACTCTGGTTCCTAGGTTTTTGCGAGAAGTTTCAGTGTTGAAAAATGTTGAAAATTAGAAGCAACAAATAAGAAAAGCACCAGTAGAAGTACGAGTTCTGGAATTTCACTGCGTTGGTGGAAAATGCTGAATGGAACGATTGAAGAAAGCCTCTATGTGCTCCATTCTTAGGATTTTTTCGGCTGAAAATAGGCAGCAAAAGCATGAATGAATATACATCAATATAAATGTTTAAATATACATATGAATATATATTATGTATATACATGCATGTGTCTGTCTGCAAAAACAGGATCTTGATGGAGATGTAATCAATATTAATCAATACACATAGGGACAAAAACGACAGAAGTTGCATTTTAGCCAGCAAATACATGCAAATACCTATGATTTGCGGTTTGAACCCCAACATGGCACTCCAAAACACTCATTTCGGTTGATGGAAAATCACATTTCAATTCAAAAGAGTTCGATGAGTTTCCCACTCAAAGTTCCATTCATCATCATTTAGAGGCAATGTTCTCATAGTTGATCATGTTTCCCATGAATTTCCCAGGATTTTCCCGTGCTTATTCGATGAACTGTCCCATCTTTTTGCCATGATTTCCTCCATGGCCTGCTGTCGCAAGAGGGCTGCTTCCAGGCGCCCATCCTGTGCGGCAGCAACCAGTTGCTGCCCCACCCGCTGCCTGACCTGCTCGGCCAGAGACATGGCCTGGCGGCAAGTGGCATAGCTATGGAACATGGCCCGTTGATGGATTACCTATACCTTGAACAAAGGTGTTTTTGTCCATGTTACACTACAGGGAGATATGGGCTGGCAATTGGCTGGCTGGAAAAATGCGTGTATTATATATATATATATAGTATCTCAATAGTCTTGTTGTTCTCCTATGTCGGCATTGAATCTAATCTGCGCATCACCCTATACCATCAAGTTTCGCAAACCCAAGGCTTCAGCATTCGTCGTACACCATCAAAGAATGGTGAAATCACCAGTTTCTGCCACCTCTACTTGGTTGTGCATTCCAGTTTGCAAATGTCTTAGCATCAGTACCAAACTCTTTCATATATATATATATATAATATATAGATAGATATATTGTCGGGTATATTCCACATAGATAGATAGATAGATTAGATCAGAACAGATCAGATCAGATCAGATTAGATTAGATTAGACTAGATTGGATTAGATTAGATTAGATTAGATAGATAAGATAGATAAGATAGATAAGATAGATAAGATAAGATAAGATAAGATAAGATAATATAATATAAGATAGATAGATTAGGATAGGATAGGATAGGATTGGATTAGATTAGATGAGATGAGATGAAATGAGATGAGATCAAATTTAATCAGATCAGATCAGATCAGATTAGATTAGAGGAGATTAGATGAGATGAGATGAGATGAGATCAGATTAGATTAGATAGATAGATAGATTAGATAGATAGATATGCGTATT
Source organism: Symbiodinium sp. clade C Y103 (assembly GCA_003297045.1). Lineage (NCBI taxonomy): Eukaryota > Dinophyceae > Suessiales > Symbiodiniaceae > Cladocopium > Cladocopium sp. clade C. The sequence continues at coordinate 94,785 of BGPT01002498.1, read as the reverse complement.
TTATTGATTGATGATCACCGCCCCCAAAATCCCCATATTGTGGCATAGCACTATGGAAAAAGGATATCATATGTATATTGCATATACAACTATATGTATATATACACTTGTGTGACTGGGGGATTTCATATAATAAATCGCCCCAAGCACACCCATCAGCCCGGAGCACTGGCTGAAGCCTTCTCTTGAAGGATCTTTTCAAGGCTCCCATCTTCAACAGCATTCAGCAGCTGTTGTCCAATCTGGCTGAAGGCAGATGTTCTCAAGGATCGATTATGTCAACTATAGGTCACTGGAGGAGAAAAAAGGAAACATCCATGTAGACCTTGTCAAAGGTCATAAAAGGAAAAGGAATGGGTCACTGGATAAATGCTCATGCGGACCACTACAAAAAGTGGTCATAACCGAATATCCCATATCCCATGAATAACCACTTTAGGTGACCTAGCAGTGGTTCTGAACCCCTTATCTGGGATGCATCGAGTCCTTCCAACAGGAAATCACAGTAGGCATTGGTATACCTAGGCTGCACCATATCTTTGTACACCATTGTGTTCTGCTTGGATGATCCCTGAAGATCTTTGAACGGATGGTGCATGACTTAAAAATCAAACCTACGTGGGGTTAGAAGCCAACTCTCAACAGTTCTTCATCACCTCAGTTGCATCATCTCTTAACCCTTGGGTGACGAGAATCTACACCTGGAAAATGCCAATTGCGCCAAGCGATTCACAGTTACCTGCAGTAGACACGTACAACTTATATACCTCAGTTGCATCTGAACCTTCACATTAAATGTTGAAGAAAACCGTGAGGAAAACTTAAACAACTGGTATGCAAATATCATCAAAGATCTACACCCGCATCCCTTTGTACATGACAAATGCGGCAACACAATGCCTCCAGTCGCAAGCCCTCCGTCTTGGCTTCAGCCTGTGACTGGGCAACCCCCCTCATTGATGGCCAATTAATTATTGGCAAATCAATGTAAATCACAATATTTCACCAGCCGCCAGCCTGAAACAAGGCTGTTTTGCGATAGGTAACCCCCTTACTAGCCATCATTCCAGGGCGCAGTGGGGCCGTTACAATTTACCCAGATATATATGGCATATCCCCGCTTATCGTTGTATCCCAATTAAACCCATTCTATATCCCATTAAAAACCCATATCATGTATTGTCATATCTCAGTTAGATATAACTATATAATATCATATATTGTATGGCACATCCCCAGCCCCAGTTATATAAGGCCTACAAACCCTTCCAGGCCTTGTTTCTGAGCAGCGCCTCTAACGAACCGTCCCCTGCAGCCGTCAGCAGCTGTGCACCCAGCTGCTTTCGAAGCTCTTCCCCCGAAGCGCTGTTTGGCACCTGGTTTTGTTCGGACATCACGGGTCAGGTGCGGTTTTGGGATGTGAAAACCCACTGGAAACCACGATATCTATATAATGATGTTTGACTTGATGTTTAAGATGCAAGCATCTTGGAAGATTGACTGGAAAGCATGGTTTGTCCGTATTGGCTTACGTTATATCATGGCAAATCGACCCAAAACTCTCCTGACCGCTTGAAACTCCATGGGTGATCATGCAAGCATCAAGTTCTAATCGCAACTGAGGATCCACCAGCTTTTTCAAATCTTCAATGTCTGTCCACTCCATCTTGCCATCTGCATATTTCCTCAGCAAGCAAAACCCCCGGCCCAGCCTCATCCAGCCTCAAATATCCAAAAAAATCGACCAAATCTAGATGATTCTAGATGCGTTTGTCCAAACATGGGGCACCCCTAAATCCCACAGTCGTCCATCCTCCTGCCCATCCAGAGAATGGCGGGATCTCAAATGTTGAGACAAATTCTTGAGATCCCATAGTCTTCTTTATAATTCTTTATGTAGGTACCCACAGGTGAACAATTTTCATCAAAAGTTCTGATCCTGTCTGATCCTCCTATGATTGGATGACTCCCAGGATGGGATCCGCCAAGCTTCACCAAAACATCGGTTGCAGTGTACTGCATGACCTGCCCACTCTGTTGGTGCCGCGTATTGGTGACCTAGGCGTTGATGCCATGTTCCATCCCCAAACTTGGGATGGATCGTTTTCGTTTCTATGATGTTCTATTCATTTTCGGTTATTATTGTAATTATTCCCTAAAGATTTTAAATCTTAGATGATCTTTTTATGAAAGTGGATCCAAAAATGGGGCGTTCCACCAAAATTACTTTTCTTGTGTGGGGAATGTGGTGATGCAAAGGTGGATTTGGGATATACATGGGTATGTCACAGTTCTGGACCTACATGCTGCAATAAATCCATGGGAAACTACAAAAAAAAATGCAGCCTACAGGTTCAATCTTTTGAGTTTCCAGCACTCATTCCCTTCCTCACATCGATGATCTCACCAACCGCCTCGTCCTTCCGAACCACCTAGGGTCATCATCCCAAATGGAACACCATGGAAAACCAGCCACGATTGAAGCCATCAGATGATTGAGTCCCAAAGCCCAAAGTCATGAAGCAAGAGGTCTGAAACCCAAGGGATAGCGACTTGTACTGATACCAGTTCTTGGGATAGCCAGTTTGCAGGCATTGAAGTGGATCAAGAGTAACTGAAATCTTCTTGCATACATTTTGAGCCATAGGAAGCCCACTGCATTGGACACGATTTTGGATCACACCTCTGGATACCTCTGGATGAACATCCAAGTAAGGAATTCGTTGATAATCAATCATGTGTCAACCATGTTTTGGAACAGTTGTAAATGGGATAGACCCGAGTATCACGTACCCGTTGACTTCTGGTGGTGCAACTGAGGAACCACCAGCTTTTTCAAATCTTCAATCTCGGTCCACTCTGTCTTGCCATCTTCATATTTCCTCAGTAAGACCCATGGCATGAAAGATTTTGGTCAAAGGATCCAGTTTTGGGGGGCTAGCCAATTCGACCCAGCTCCAAACTGTTCATGAATATTCTGGAATATTCCAAGTTTACAAAAAGGGGTGCTGTAGCGAAAAGCCAATCATTTCCATCAAAAACTCTGATTGGCCAAGCTTCACCAACACATCCGTTGCGGTGAATTGGAGGACATGCCCGCTCTGCTGCCGCCTCATGTTGGTGACCTTGGCTGATCTGTGCAGTGGTCATTCAGTGCAAACTTAGCGCAGAGTCATCACTCAGTGATGTGATGTAGTGCGGACATGCTGGGTCCATGTTCAACCCCAAAGTCTTAGCCTTGGCCTCTTTAGTTTCCTTGTATCTCATATCTTCCCTCTAAAATTTTGTCACAGATGGTTCCACACTCCATTTTGTCGAAGTTGGCGGCACAAAGGTCCTCAGTTTCCAGCACTCATTCCCTTCTTCACGTCTATAACCTCGTCAATGATCTCGTCCTTGCGCACCTTTGGGGGTCGTTTGACCCTCTGACCCTGTGGTGAGCAAACTAGTTGGGACATCTCCGATGGTCACCCTATGGATCCTCATGACAAGACTTAAAAATCTGAAAAGAAAACGGTTAAACTGCCATGACAACCACCGTGGGCACACACAGATATATATATATATATATCAAATGATTCAACATGATTTAAAATCTGTAGGGAATCACTGTTCTAAGATGTTCTAAGCTTGTGTTTGATCGTTGTTCTAATCTTTTGCATCTGCTTGGAGGCCCCCAAAGGCACTGCTTGAACCTGCCACTATCATTCTGGATGATCACCTCACGTAATCCCCCAAAGCTGAGCAGGGAAACCACGAGATCGATGTTGTAAAGTTTTGATTTTATTGTTGAAAGAAATTATTCGGTGTCATCAAACATGGCAGGCTGGCAAATCCCCCCGTTAAATGGAGGTTCATAGCTGGAAAAATCATCGAACTAAATGGTTGATTTTTCGATTGCTATGTTTGATTGCCTGAGGTAGGTTCCGCTATATACTGAGTTGAGCAAACGCAAGTGTGGCGACAGGAATCTGAGTTCGCCCAAGTCGCATGATCTCGTCCGAAACTGACTACTGCAATCCATTTCTACGACGTATCTGCATGACCAAGTAGATGGACATAATATGACACATGCCGAAAAGTATCAGGTATAGGTATAGTCAATAATCGTCCAAAGAACATCAACAACAGGAATACAGGTACATTTCATACCTTCCGTATCGGCCCCAAATTATTTTATGAATACGGTAGATTCAAAAATACCTTCCACCAGGGTTTCGACCTGGTGGTAATTACAATAAACTTACTGTATATCATGTCAGGGGGATGGGGTTCCTCTATCCAAATCAGCAGAAATAATCGATGAATTGATTTAAATATGATTCCCGGTGATTACCTTCAAGATCCGCCAAGACATGGCCGATCTTAGATATCCTGCCAACGTTCAGGTGGAATGTTCATATTCCCAGTTGTTTACAGCCACAGGTTATGACTGTACCAAACTACAGCAACCAGTTGGTTGACCCGGTTGATATCCCATTTTGCATCCATGTGGATTGATACCCTATTGTTGTAAGTTTATATCTCATTCTGGCCCAAATAAATCCAAATAATATCCCATAAAATTACTATTGCATTAAATTGCCATTTACTGAGAGGTTTCTATGGTGAACACCCCATGTGTGATATTTAACTCCATGTTTTCAATGCTTACATCGGTTACATCATATTAAATCCCCATTTGATCCCATTTGTATTGTTGAATTCAACGTGCTGCCTGGGTAAACACCAATTTCTGCTGGTTGAATCAGTTCATGTTGTAGCCCCCATTGAAACCCCAATTCCCCCTCCGCTGATCTCCCCTGAACCCTGGGTGCCCCCCACCCCGGCCCCCGCGGCCCCGAGGTGGCCGTCCAACGTCCCCGGGCTGCACCTGCCGCGCCAAGACGGCTTCGAGGCTCCCATCCTCCACTGCGCTCAGCAGCTGCGCGGCGATCTGCTCTCGGAGCTGCTCCTGTTTCTGGGACGCCTGGCGCCGGTGCCCTGGAGGTGGTGATCTCTAGGGAAAAATTGAGAGATATTGAGAGACAATGATGAAATAGACATAGGGGAGAATTGTTGGATTTTGCTACATTCCATTCGCCTCGATACGTCCTAGCCTCCCCAAATATTTGCCTGGCTGGTTTCGTAGTCGACAGCCTTTTTGGAATATGTTTGGGATAATTTTGGCATGATGAGGGATACTTGATGATTATTAATCTACAACAATAACACTATCTGCAGTTGTGGGCGTGTTCTATTCGTATAACTATGAAATATATTGTATCCAACTATAACTGGAAGTGCACTTCCAAGTAGTTCGCAAAGTTGGTTCAGGAATTCGTTATAGCTACAGTTTGCGGCAAATGTATTGAACTAATGGGGCAAAGATGAACCAACAAACATAACATTGTATCTGTATCTGTATCTGGGGGTAGATATCATAAATGAAAACAAGTAAATACCTCAACAATCCCAAGATAGTAGACTTCGTAGTCCTGAGGCTCTATGAGCAACAGTAACAGTCATAATTCACCTGATCTGAGATGCTGGGCGACGTAACTTACAATCACCAGCATATCTGGAAACGATGTGATGTTTTTGAGGTCTAATTTGCACACATGTATTGGATCCTGTGGCAAAATAACACTTTGTAAAGTGTAAAGAAGGAAAAAAAGGAATGAAAAGGATCATTGAACCCCCATCCCGTTAAGAGGGTTTCGATTCAGCCTTCAATTGACGGAAGAGATTAGTACCACATAAATGTTCCCTACAGCATGGGTTAAAATGAGATGCAAGCAAATATACAGAGTTCGGCATGGGTCGCTGAAATAGCATTCAATGGATGGCAAAACTCGAGATTGAAGTCAATTCAATCAGCGAAATTTAGACATATATAACCACCAAAAAAAAGGAATATGAGTCCACCAGAGAAATTTAATTTGCCCAGAATAATTAGATCTAATCAGCTGCAATTGCTTCAAATGTTTTGGGAAGGTGCGATCTGGATACCCCGAGCTCCTAAGAGCTTCCTTCATTCACCACGTTGTAGACCATAGCAGCCCGTGGCTGGCCATGGCCCCGGGGCCTTCTCCATGGCGACCTTCTGCAAGCGTCCATCGCTGACGGCATCGGTCAGACATTTCCGGGCCATCATCCGGAGGTCCTGGCTGTGGGCTGGATCCTTACAGGTGAGGGAAAGAAATGGAAAGAATACACATCTTCCGATCATCTTCCTGCATCTTCCTGCTTTCAACAAATATCAAAAAATCAAGCTTGGTGTGGTGATTGTTTTGATGGATATGTTTATTGGCGGCATAAGTTGAGCTTGCTGTTTTTGAAAATGCATTGGCTGGGAAGACCAACTTGAGAAAAGATAGGCCAAGCGGCCAAGTGTGGGGAAGACCAACTTTCGGCCCACTAACCCTCAAGATTGGGTGAATCTGTGACCTGTGCCCCGGCCCAACTTCAGCTTCCTGATCCTTCTCAACCTTGGGGCTGCAGTCCATCAGCACCTGTTCCTTATTGGAAAAGATGTGGCACATTGTGGCAAAGCCGGCACAGTTTTGTGATTTATGCACTATTCGTCATCAAAAATGGCAAATGAGCCATTCTAAAAACCTTAAGTCACTCGCTATGTCGTATCATTTTGGGTACGCCAGAGCTTACGCCATGCTTACGCACGTGGGGTTTTTACTTACGCGGGGCAAATTTAGGAAGCCCTTATGCGAAATCCTTACGCGGCCTTACGCAAGCAAGGGTTTTGCTTACGCCATTATGACAAGGCCCTTACTAAACATGTAAAGGGAGGTTTTTAGAGCGGCTCAAATGCTGGTTTTAACCATCATTTGTTGGGGTCGACCGGTCGACCCATTTCAATGGCGCGACATTTGTTTTTTGCGGTCTCACCAGCTAAAAAGTCTTCGTCCGTCAGAGGTGATCATCGCCGATGGAAACACGGCCGATACTTGGGGATAGAACGTCGACAAACACACAACTTTGCCAGCTCTGTGAGCCGCCGAGAAAACATAATGGACCCCAAGGTGCACCAAGAGCCTGGCAATCCCCGTTTGAAGCGCTATATCTAGAACCACTTCGGCAAGATGGATGCAAGATCCGTTCGGAATCTTCTGTTTGAACCCACTCCTGGTTCACAATTCTTCTATTTCAAGTCATATATAAATAATTGCACATCCTCAACATTAAACAGGACAGGCGCGACTGGGGATGTTCAATCATGCATTTTATAGTGTCTATAAAGACATAAAATACACTTTACATACAGTTAGTAAGTTAGTGTGTTCCCATGTTTGTCCATCATACCGAATTATGCGATATAATTAAGATAGAAAAGAGTCACCATTTTCTCTAGGTAAATCATCATGTTTCTCCATAAATGGCCCATGGCTTGCAATGGCTTCCATGGCTTGCTGTCCATGCGTCCAACGTGCCGTCGTTCAGTGCCACCTCCAGGGCTTCTCGCAGCATGGCCTTTCGAGCCTCGATAGCCTGACCGCAGGGGGTGGACAGCATCGGGAATGAAGAAAACTATGGCTATATCGAACTGAATATAAGACTTTCATATATGTATAGTAACAATAGACATATAGTGTATATATATATATATAATATTATATAATAGTGTGTATACATGTGTGCGTGTCTGTGTCCGTGATTGTGTGTGGAAGTGTAACCCCCCAAGTTGGTGTATGTCAAATATATATATATATATACCCACTGAAGTGAAACCGCACCCTGCAGTACAAGCTAGATGCCATCAGAATGTGGAATCAAGTCACAAATTGATACAAATTGAAGTATCTTAAGTGGGAAGAGGAGCAACCAAAATGCCCTGTGGATTGTGGGGCAACTGTGAGAGTTGACTAGGATGTGTACATTGTTTTTTGGGGGGGAAGTCATCCACAACAAAACCTATTTGCTATCCAAAATGGTCACAAAGTGGTCCCAAACTTGTGGAAAGACTATAGGCTATAGGTATCCTTGAACTTGGGATAAAATTGTTTCTTTCTTGACCACACATCCCAACAACATTTGTCAAACAAAAAATCCATACAAAACTGAACAACATGTTGTATGTTAAACTATTAAAAACATGCAAAATCCATCAACATCGCAGATTCGAACTCCATGTCACCCTGCATCAAAAAGCTCGGTGTCTGGGGGAAATTGCGTCAATTTTTGTTTGGAATACTTTAAGATATAAGAATTCACGGATTTCAAATACTAATGGTGTACTGTAATATGTTGAGAACCATCCATCTATACTAGAAAATTCCTAGGGTTTCTATGGATTGGTAGAACATGTTGATCATGTTGAAGATCTGTTCAACATCTCAGAAAAATGGCATCACTCAAAGGGCGGGGATGGAACGGGAAGTTTTTTCTGCGGTCGCCAACCAGCTGGTCGCCAAACTGCGGCGTTGGTGTTGGCCAATACCCTCTAGTATTTCACATAGCTATGGAAAATCACCATGTTTCATAGGTAGATAATGGTAAATATAGCTACATCATCCATTGATCCATACATGGGCCATGGCTTCCATAGCAAACCAAAAAAAAATTACCACAGAGTATATCCAACCGAAAATGGGAATGTGTTCACCACCAACCGCCACGTTGGCAGGGGAGATCTGAGCCTCTTCTGTGGAAGGCGAAGGTTCCTGCAGGGTTCGCCACCAAGGATGGACCATTTGGCTGGATGTTTGGGAATTTCTAACGCCCTTTTCATGAAATCCAATGAAAGGAAAAACGAAGAAGGACTCTCCCGCAACCACCACCTTTGCGAGCATGAGAACACCAAGGTCTTCATCTTCTCCCAACATTCTTTGACCATGGTGGAACCAAAGTTAATGGCCAGCTGTCCTAATCACCTCAGCCAGGTACAGCAAAACAACTAGGACAAAACCTGTTCTTACGTTTGTGGTTCAGTTTTTGAACATTTATACCCTCTGGTTATTAAACCTAGCCATGGAAAACCACCATCTTTAATAATCAATGTAAATCATCTATAATTGGGCCATGGCTTCCATGGCTATGTTAAATAACCACAGGGTAAATCTTCTACTGTAAGTCTGCCCACGCAGTCACCACATCCTAGAACTGGGTACTTGCCATAGTTCCCCATGTACCCCACCTGGGAAAATACTCCTGGCCATCGACACCCTGAGAATCGCCCCGAATCACTTTTTGTTGGTCTGGCTGCTTAAATCACTTCAATCACCTACATCATTAAAATACAAAACATATAGCATTTGTTGCAGGTCCAAAAAATTTTTTTTAAAAAAAAAAAACATTTCTGGAGTTTTCCCGCGGAAAACCCATGGCCATGGCCAGCTTCGCTCCTGCTTTCCCTTGGCCGCCGCCTTCTGCTCCGCCTTCGACCGTTCTTGCCTCCCACGCTGGATGGCCTGCATCACAAAGGGTCAGGAGAAAAACGCGGATGGGGAAGTTACCCTTTGGTCATCAAGCCACCTACCAACTGGGGTACACCACCCAGTCATTGCTACTGTTGCATACTTCTTGTAGCTATCCCCGTTCTTGATAGGTTTCTTTCGCCAGCAGTGGTGATTTTGCCTCTGTTGTGGTTGCCCTCCGGTCTGTTTCGAATATTGGTTGCCTCGTCATTGCGATAAATCTCTGTGCCTTTCCAGGTTGGATGCCTCCAATCTCTTCCCCAGTTTTGGTAGATCAGATCCCCATCTCCGCTGATTCCAACGTGAAACCCTATGAAAATTGCATTGGCGAAACCCGGTGAAACCTCAAGGTTTGTTGCTAAATGCCTCCGTGTGTGGTGGCTTCCCCTCCGGTGTCATCAAAGTGCTGGAAAAACACCAATTTATATCCACTTACTTCGATTAATGTCCCAGAACATAACAACCTCCGTTTTTGGGGGGATTTCCGATTATATCCCCAATTATCACCTACTTGCCCTCCATTTTTCTGGGCTTTCTGACTGGCCAACGCCCACAATCGCCCACCTGGATCCGTATTGCGGCTTCAGCTTTCTGGCGCTCAAACTCTTCCTCTCGCTCCTGGCAGGGCTAAGAGTGGGAACATGGGAACCCATGTTGCAACCGGGGATTTCAACATCACCTGTGGATGGTTACTGAGCATGGTGTTTCCATGTATATTTCCATGGTATTTCCGTATAGTGGTTGGGGAGACGCACTCCAGAACCAACAAAACACAAGAAGTCATTGGCTGAGCCCACATGGCAGGTCAGAGTTGTTCCATGCAAGTCTTTCACTCAAGCCCAGGCGAAGTTTGAAAGATCTTTGGATTCCGAATCGCTACCTATGAATCATGATCCGTCATTATCATGCATTCATTATTGGTTCTGTTTCCGTTCCTTCTCAACGTATCAATCATTGAAGGCTTTTATCCCAAAGACAGTTTTTGGTGTACGTGATTCAATTTCATTTCCGCGTACCCCCATGTGTTGGTGCTTAAATCCGATTTGTTGGCTATGCACACCTCGACGGTTGATCATGTTTGTTCCTTCAAACTAATTCCAGATGCTCCATCCAAATGGTGTCATCCTCGTATAAGTCACTTGGGATCATAATCCACAACGTAGGCCAACCATGAAAAATACATGTGAAGCCATTTGGTGCCATTCAAAATATTCAAAGCGGATATCAAGAAAGATCTAACCATAGTTCCTCCTGGTGAAGAAAATACCCTCCTGCTGCCACGCATTGGCACGGCTGGTGAGCTCTGGACCCAAGGTGCCAGCCATCAGTGATTGACCAAACTTCACCTGCTGGGTGGGAGAGGCCATGCTGATTGGTCAAGAACCACCGCAGTTTTCTGGGAACACACCAACATAGGATAAAATAGGTGGGATTTACTGATGTTGATCTAACAATCTATTGATATGTGGCACAATAGGGATGGGGTTTGATCAGTTTGATCCATGCCTCATTGAAAAACCTAGCGCTGGAGAATTTGATGGGGAATCGCTGCCAATCACCTTGGCTGATATTTGAAATCCACCAAGTCATACTTGGTGGCCACTGGGGAACATGACATGAGCAGCGCGCAGGTTGATTTCCTGCTGATGATTATGAATATCACTGAGGGTTTTATATCCTGTTCTACCATGAGAAACGGTGATTGAACCAGTCAAAATGGGTATGTGCCCCACAAATCTAGGGAGTTAAACCAGAAATGACTATATATTAGTTGTAGGACGCTTTTTCGCTGGCTGGTGGCATCAGCCCATCCAAACAACAATCTTTCAACCTAGTAACAAAATGGTAAAAGAACATGATGCAACCCGGGAGGAGTCACGACATCTTTGCAACCCGTTCTATTTCCATGTCTATTGGTCGTTTAATCCTCTGTATGCTGAAACACTGCAGCCACCAGCCACCCCGATCTACGCCGAATACATAGCGTTATAAAACCAAAAAACACCGCATTCACACATGAAGGTAGCGCAATCGAAATAACAGTCAAAAGTCTAATAAGAGATGCATACAGCAGAGAGGGTTCAGCAACGACAAGGGTGAATTCCAACACACATCCACAAATCAATAAAGTAACCAGGCGGCTGGCGACCTTGCTTGTCAACCCCCTATTATTATTATTGCTATTATTATTATTATTGAAGCTAAACTCCTAGTTTGGTTCCTGTACACTGAATTCTTTGATGTTAATCTGGACAACTTATAACAGTTCCATACAATTCCCAGGTTCAAACTAAGCATGTTTTTGCACGTGTCGGGTGATTGCCCCTTTTTCCCCATCAGATTTTGTGGGATACTGTACTATTTTACCTGTATATATATACCTATATCTATACACATAGTTTCTATACATGCAATTAGATATTAGCAAATGGATTTTTCAAAAAAAAACATCTATATCTGTATAAAATTATGTATATATATATATATAAAATATCTCTGTGTGCATATGATTTCAAATTGTTTTATATTATCTCCAAATACAAATAGAACCCATGACAGTCGCGGAGCTCGTGCCTTGGCCGCTTCCACCTCCTCCAGAAGCATGGCATTGGAGATCAGCATCTGAGAAGAGCGTCATTCCAACGGGATGTCATGGGGGAAAAGCAATGCCACAAATAAACCACCCAATAATGGTGAATGATAAACATACCACCTATGAACATGGTGAATTTGGATGAGATTGGGGATGCATATGATATAATGTGGTAAACCCAATCATAAACCATCCCCAAAATCACCATAAATGGGTGGTATAAACCATTCCCAAATGGTAGGGTTGGTATTGGGTTGCCCAGATTATAGTTGTCTAAATCGTGTGTTGCAGTATGTATCATCATGATATGATCATCATCATCGCTTCCCCCGTTCATATATATTAAGCACTCCCTAAATGATCTCAATGGTCCCAAATATGACTATGCGCTATTAAAACATTTTTTTCTGGGCGTTGCGTAATGTTAGGGAATGGGATGGGATTGTATACAGTACATATCTCCATCTCCATCGCCTCCTCTCAAGGAGTTCAGCAGAGCTAAAGGCGAGCAAAATACAACTCCGCCAAGCGGAGAAGAAGGGTCAGCAACCAAGCTTGTATACATATGTTAATGTCTATTTAGCCCATTTGCACATGTGAATACATATATATATATGTAATATGTATGTATAAAAATGTCTTATGCACGACCCAACATGACCTAGCACAAATTTAGATTTTATCTCCTACGCAAAGGTCCAACCAAGACAAATGGAAGAATTGGCCACACAAAAACGTAGACTTCATCCTCAAAGAAATATGGATTTCAACTAAGACTACTGGAACTTGGAGAATGATGTGATGCTGTTTGGATTCTGCCAAAAAATGAAATCGGAGTCTTATGTTGAGCAGTGTTGAAAACCCTGACTGATTCCCGTTCTCAGCCAGTACAATAAACAATGGCCAGTTCAGGAACCTCAATTGGAGGTACCTACCATATCTAAGGTCTATGGAAAGGCTAAGGGGATATACCCACACGTTATACGGCTTTAGATGGTACAGTACCTCCAGTGGATCGGTACCTAACAAATGGCCATTGAACTAATGGTAATACCTTCCATGAGTTGGGATATAACCCCCACAACTATGGTTATATCATGTTATATAGCTATAGTGGGATATAATACATCTATATAACTTTTCATGTATATATATATATATACACCAAAAATATGATAAGTGGATGTATGTCCAAACATGTATGGAATGCCTATTGCATCATTGCACTCGTGCCCAGGAACTCCCATTTGATCTCCAGAGAAGGCCCAGGCATCCATTGCAATCGCGTCCTGGCGCTAAACAAAACACACAAAGATATAGCTATACAATGCCATACATATTATATATATATACATATACATATGCATATGTATGAATAATTGATATACAGTACATAGAACTTAGAGCATCACAAATGGTATATTGTAGAACACGTGAATTGAATGGATATCATATACAGATACATGATATTAACGCTGTCCCGTGTTTCCCAGCTGAAATTGTCACCAAATACCATACACATCCAACCGTGTTCAACCAAGATTTCGGGCACAATTGTGGCCGTCTATAGTGCAAAATCAGGAATATCACACTGCCATAAACTTAGGCCAAGAAAATTGGTTAAACATAAAGGATGATAAAGATATATATAAAGGGGCTACCTCCCAGGCAACCAGCTATCCATATCAGTGACTCCACTGACAGGTTCGTATCTGGATGCACACAAATTCACGCTGCAAATGATAAGGGAGATAGGCAGTTCACATGCCCAACATCTCACGGGAAAAACACAACAACGCGACGAAAGAAACAGAAACCGATTGAATTTCCATGACTGCTACTTTCAAGTTTCTTTTGCTGACTCTGATTTCATCAAAGTCCTGGATTCTTGTGATTTTTGCTGCTGCTAAGCCCTTTGTAATCCCTTTTCCCTAGTTGAGGATGGGGTTCCCGCATTGAACTGCCCCCGCACCATAGAAACCACTTGGATACAGTCACCCTATATGACCCTATCACCCAACCATGATCTCTGGTAGAAACATGTTGAACCCCCTATAGATGCTGAATATCAACATGTTAAATGGTGCTTAAGCCCCATGTTTTCATGACTAAAACCGTCCACGAATGGCATCCGACCTCGTCCTCCATACCTGAGGCGGAGCCAAGTCATCAGGGCCAGAAACCATTCAGAAAGATTGTTGAATGGTTTCTATACGATTCCAAGGGTTGTTGAAATGGATTTTATACGACGTAAATATGTCCTAGAACATGTGTTTTTAAACCATTCGAACGCTATATCATTTTAAATGTTGTTTGATGGTTGTGATACCACTCAAGTGTTGTTTAAAATCAATGTTTAATGGTTTTCACATACGTTTTTACTCTTATAACATTTGACATATTTTACATGTGGTTTTTGTACAATTTAAACATGTTGTTGCATTGGTTGTCATACATGTGATATGTTTTATACATGCTCTTTATGCAAATCTGATTTCACATGATTTCACAATTTATCATTGGATTGCTTTACGGATTTTACGGGAAATTTTACAGGAACTCCGAGTCAAAGTGTTGGGGAAAACCATGGTTTCCGCTAGAGCTAACCATGTCTTGCTCTCGATGTGACTGATAGCCACACAAAAAAAGGCCTCGTTTCCATGGCTAACCAGCCATAAAATCACTAAACGCCCTTATAGCATACATATGTATAATATACAGTATATTATGTATTGTATTCATATACATTTCTTATACATACAAACACGCACACACACACACATATATATATATATTACATGTAAACATCATTCCCCTAAATATTAATTAAGTATCCTCCTAATCAAACCCTGGGTTAGTTGGATCTAATTCACTTTTAATCAAACCCCTAGCTTAGTTCGTTGGGCCCTATTGATGTGGGTGTATTTAAAATTATCAGTTAGAACGGATGGTATTTTCAAAGTGGGTATTCCATTGCCGAAGGGTAGCCCCACTTGGGAGAACTGGGGACAACCACGGTCACTCATTGCTTCCTGAGAATTACAGTCACCCAAGCTGAAACGTCACCTGAGCGACAGCCCATCGCGACTGATAGAATCTCGCATGTACATTACACACATGTATATTATTCACAATCTACATATTTGAGAGAAAAACAGAGAATAAGAGATTGATACTGTGGATGGAAGAAATCCTGCACCACCTTGGATGGTTGAAACCCCATGAATAATGGGATAAACCACCTATCAACTGGTGCAGGATTTCTTCCATCCACAGTATGACTGATGTAAAGTCAGCTTTTGTTTATCAATAGTTCATCAATCATCTAATGTATAGATATTTCTTTTCATCATCATTGATATATATATATATTAAAAGTATAATATATTATATAATATATCATTATTACATGAATTAGATGATTAGATGATCTATTGACTTCTTCAGTCTTATTCATCTAATTCATCTACATCCCCATGCTGCCGCCACCGCCAGGGTGCCCAGAATTGGTGTCAACTCCCGGGGCTTCACCAAATCAAGGGCTTCCTGCACAGGCATTCCCTCCTGGCGATCGTCCCGGATTCACATCGCTGGAGCTGAAAAAAATGGGGGTTAACCACCAACAATATGGATATCATGGGGATATAATGGGATGATTTACCCTACCTTCATTCAACATAGCGATGGAACATGGTCCATGTATGATAAGATGATTTGCACATCAAAAATAATGGTGTTCCGTGGTTCTGTGAAATTGCCAAAGGGTAAAGAAGCAGCGAATAACAAGACAATGGAAACTGATGGTGGGAGGTAGAGGTTGGCAAGCGATGTTTTCGACCATGTGTTCACACAAATCCCCACTTTGTTGGTCACATCCCCATGGCATCCCCTGAAATATCCTCAATTTTGACCTCTATTAACAATAATTTTCAATCATTACCCTCTGGTAAATTACCATAGACCCTCGCAGATAGGAGTTGGAAAATGAGTAGATTAGTTTCCACCAAAAATTGGTGATTTTCAGGGCCTGTCTCAATTTACCAGAGAGTATCAAGAAACCTATTATGAACCATGATAAACCCGTATTTTCAATCATTCAGCATCATGAACCCTGATGAACCCTGAGATCTCCCCATTTTGTGCCACCTTTGTTTCATCCCCGTTGCGAACCCCGCGACCACATGGCCCCCTGGGCCTGCGCCACCAAGGCCTCTGCCCTGCACAGCAGCGAGGCTTCCTGCGAGAGCTCCGCCACCATGTCCTGGACGTGATGTGAATTTCCATGGTTAACCCAGAACCATATAATGTGGGTAAAACAATAATAAACCATCCCAGATTTCACCATAAATGGGTGGTATAAACCATTCCCAAATGGGTGGTTTATTATTGTTTTACCCACATTAGTGGGCACATCATGGGAATATAATCGGGGGGTAACCACCAACAACAGGGATTTGTAGAGATTTATAGGGATATGATAGGGGATATATTGGGAATATATATATATATATTGGATGTCATGGGATTTAGCCTCTGCTGATTCTAACACGGGTTATTCGATGGTTATCGTGGGTTTGCATCGTTAAGTGGTCATATGGTCATCAGTGGTGTATCAAGGTGGTTTTGTATGCGACAACGTTACATATATATATATATGTATATATATGGTTATTTCATTGATATCATATGGTCATTGTCATCAGACAATCTGTCACGGTTTGCTATGTCAAATCACCACTTTAATACATAAAACATCTATTTCTATGGGCCTTGGCTTCCATAGCTATGTTGAATGACCGGAGGGTATATGGTTATTATATGATTTTGTGGTTATTATGTCATCTGATGGTTGAATTAACATAGCAATTGAAAAGTCCCATCTATCGATGACTTGGCAATTTTTTTCCATAGCTATGTTAGTTGACCTGAGGGTATATCATAGAGTATATGGATATCGTATGGTTCATTGGTGCTATTTGGCTCACACATATTTATTCTATATATGATCTCGTGATATTTGATTATGCCATATGTATGGTTTATCCTAATGTTGTTTTATATGATTTTGATTAATTATATGTGCATCATGTTGGATTTTGTTTAAGTTCAGTGGACATCCCACGATCATCAATGTACTACATTTCTGATCATTTCTGTACAGTTCATCTATATCAAGTATGATCTGTGAACATCAGTACTTTGCAGGATCAGCCCTTTTATAGGTGATGAAATAGTGTAGTAATGATGCTAGCTATATATGTTGTATACAGTAGTTCTAGCCCGGAAATATATGGAATTTCCCCAAGGACATCGCCTTCTAGAAGGATCAACTTCTGTGTTCAGAACTTGATGCCCCGTAAGCCAGTAGCCATTGTCGTGAGAAAAATAGACGTCAACTGGTGCACAGATCATTCTTCTTGCTGAATTTCTGTTGAATTTTGCGCACTTTGATACTTTGAAGGTTTTGCTTGGCTGGGGCACACAACTTTGGACACCTCATAGACGCCCCACAAAAGTCCACAACATGCCATCAGCCTTGGCCGGTCCTCTGCGCGGATTCCAATCTTTTGACGGTGTGAAATCTCCAGGACACCGTCAACGCGCAGCCCCTGCTGATCCAAAACGCCACGCCTGAGGACACCGACCAGGGTGGATGTTTTGGACCATGGATCCTGGCAACTGGGGATGGGACCCTCACAACAAGCCATAGGTCCCCAACCACTGTCCCTTTTTTGGGCCCCAATAGAAATCACCAAAGAATGGCTGGAAAACTGGAAAACACCTTTTTGGCTACAGCCCTGACCCCGAAAACAAAACCATTCGTTTGGGGTACCCATCTTTTAGGAAACCCCCAAACATGCATGTTTTCAGCCATTGATTCGGAGCAAGCTGCGCAATGACATCGCGGGTCTTGCACCAGTCCACCAGCTCCTTTTTCCTCAGCAATCCCAAGCTCGGTCAACATCAAACAACTTGACATTACTGACCCCGAATTCATGAAGAATCACGAGGGATCAAGAGAGATCGCCGAAAACTGCAGGATTTAGAACACACAATCAATGCATTCTTACGTAAGGTCGCAGTGTGAATCCTGCTGGCCAATGGGGTCTCATTTGCCCGCCAGTTTTGTCTTGGAGCACTGTTCCGCAACTCCATGTAGGGGGAAGTCCCAGTTTGAGACATACCTCGGATATTTGGAAATTGGGAACGCCCTGCTAGCTTGAGCTGCCTTTGCCAAGACTCCCAGAAAAGAGCGCACCTTTTGACTACGTAGATGCTGCATCAAAGAAGTCAAAGAACGGTCTGAATGCTTACTGTAACTGATCGAACTTATCGAATCCAAACGACAACTTTTTTAGATTAAGAAACCCCACAAATCAACCTAAGGCCTAAGATCAGCAGCGGATATCCTGCATCAGTTTGTGTATGGTTTGGCCAGTCCAAAACTGGCAATAAACTAGCATTTAGCCCAGTTTGACCCATGAAACATCTATGTTTATACCATTTGTTGGGTCATTTAAATACCATTCAAATACCAATTTATACCAGGTTTATACCATGTTGATACCATTTCTATCAGTTTTTCCCCCAGCTAAAGCCACTTAAGTTATAGGCTTCAAACACCCAGCGTCGCCAGCATCAAATTGGGCAATCTCAGGACCTCGGATCAAGGACAAGGAAAGCGGATGGAAACCACGTACCTGCAATTGTCAAAAAAAAACGATTGAAACAAAGGATGGTTATCATGATGTGTATATATATATATATGCGTGTGTGTGTGTGTGCGTATGTGTGTATGTGTGTGTGTCTGTGTGTCTGTGTGTCTGTGTGTCTGTGTGTCTGTGTGTCTGTGTGTCTGTATGTATGTATGTATGTCTGTATGTATGTATGTCTGTATGTATGTCTGTATGTATGTATGTCTGTATGTATGGATGCATGTATGTATGTATGTGTGTGTATTTATGTATGTACGTATGTATGCATGCATGCATGCATGTATGTATGTATGTGCGTGTGTCTGTCTGTCTGTCTGTATGCATGCATGCATGCATGTATGTATCGGTTAGTTATGAGTTTCAAGAGTCTTCAACATTCTTAAATGATGGTTAATGATATGTGTATATATATAAGGGTTTTAAGAGTGTTTAAGAGTGCTCAACATTGTTAAATACTGGATGTAAGATGTTATAAGTTGTACTGTTACTTCTGTAATGACTTAATGACTTACAATGATATGTATATATATATATACATGCATATGATGTATGTATTTAGATAGATAGATAGATAGATAGATAGATAGATAGATAGATAGATAGATCCATGTAATTATATCATGTACATACTATGATTAGAAAGGTGTTCAACATTGTTCAAATTACCAAAACTATCAGGTTGTTGGAAAAGTCTCAGGAGCTCCAACCGCCTCCCCAGTTCATAGGGAATATTGATACCCATAGCTCCGAACTGACATAATCTGACGGACAAATGACTGGCCCATGGCAAAGGGAAGTGGTGCCTTTAACATCACCAGGACTGGAAAGCCCTGCAAACTCCAAAGCATGACGCATCATTAACGTTCTTAGAGATAAACTACGCTCAAACCTTTGCATGCTACACATGTATGGAGTCTCAAGCTTGTTGAACTGTCAAAATACAACCCCCACGGTCACAACAAATGACAGTAATTATTGAATATTTTACCAGCCACTTGCATCCCCACCCAGAGCAAAGTAGTACCCCATGCTTGGGTCAGTCATCAAACACCCCAGAAATCCAAGACGGAATCCAAGAATGGCTGAAGCCCACCGTGAAATCCCAAAATTCATAAATATTTTACAGTGTCCTTACATCTTTGAGGTGGGAAAACTATGGAAAAATCATGACAAATCATCTTGCAGGGCCATTCCGAAGGTTGGCTCCGAGGCTCATAGCTGGCCACCATGGCAATGCCCAGATTCATAGGACAGGACGTCCTCAAATGGGCCGTTGCGGCCCGCAAGTCTGGGCCAGGTTCTTGACAAATGACTGACATGCTCGACACCTAAGCCCTGCTGTTTCACAACAACAGGATGGTGGTGCAACCTCAGATCACCACAGTGATGAGATGCTTTTTTGTACTAAAAAAATATCCGAAAACCGGACTTTAACATGACTTAGCCTATTTTAAGGTGAATCACTACAGTAGTGCAATTGTTCTCTCCCTGAATCTGTCCACCCCCAGAAACATATTTCACGGCTCAGTGTCCAGAAATGACAGGTCTTTACACTGCAATTGCAAACCAGCCCCCACAGCCCTGCAAAACTCATGTTGCAAAGCTCCACGGAGTTGTTTTTTGAACATTTCAAAGCTATAATAATAATGTGGGTAAAACAATAATAAACCACCCATTTGGGAAGGGTTTATACCAACTATTTATGGTGATTTAGGGGATGGTTTATTATTGTTTTACCAACATTGCACATATATAAAACCCGAAACAGATTCTCTGCTTCCTCGCAGTTCTTTTCCACATCCTTTTCCCGCATCCAGCCCCGCCCCCACACGACATCGCTAAGCTCGGCACAGATATCCCAGGCGTTGCGTCTTCGCAAAGCCCACAGTGGACTCCAACAGTTTCAGGACCTGAGAAAAAATATGAGTGGATTGATGTTATGAGTTTAAGGACTTTTTCAGGACTAGCCAATCGATTGATCCAGGGACATTTTTCGAGGAACCTATGGTGTTTTTGCTTCAGACCCTGGATTTGATGTGACTTCAGAGCGAGCGAAAAGGTGGCTGTTCCAGAATTCCATGGTGATTTGATGATATCTACCTGGTGGATCCTGGTGGCTTGTTTAGTTTCTTGTACTCCCCGAAAAATGTATAAAAATGTGACATCTCCCCCATACACGGGCAATATTGGCCCCCAAAATGAACAAATGCAGTGCTTATATAACGGTTTCTAGTGGGTAATTATTTCATATTGGGAAGGGTTTTAGGCCAATTGAAAGGGATGAACAAATGTGGTAGGGGCCTTTCATGGGTGTTCATCATGGCCAATACCGGGTAGGATTGGAGTTATGAGCCACTCATCGTGGCGGCCTCTGCTTGTACCTTTTCTGACCATCCGTCAAGATACGGCAAAGGCATCGGTCAAACTCTGCTTCAGCTTGCCATCTTTCCGGTCCTGAGATCGCATAATCAATCCCATCCCCTTACCTGCGAAATGGTCCAAATATATGCAAATCCCTACTAAACCATGGCTTCTGTGGGGGTTTCACAATATTTGGGGGTTGGACTAGTTGAACCACTAATTAGCAATGTGATGATGATTCCAAACAATAAATCAAATAAATAAAGACTAGCCGAGAAGGATTGCTATATACATACCATCAAACATTCACCTAGAGTGATCAGATATCCACCTTCACCTTGAATGATTAAATATGCACAGTTTCCATCAGTTTCCATCCAGTTCCATCTTCCTCGCTAAAGGCTTACATCAAACAGATTTCCAGATCCACTCATCTAATCATATCCAATCCCATTTTTTCCAGAGATTGCCACCAATTTTTCCGAGCCACTATGTTGAGCTTGAAGTGTTCCTCCTCATTTATCCAGGCCCAGACATTGCCACCTTCACTGCCCTGCAACAGCAGCACCCCGCGGCCCTCCGGCCAGTGCCGGCCGCCCCCTGTAGAGAGCACCGCTGGACTGTCGGGCTCACGGAAGAGGAGGCCATCGTCCAACAGCATCTTTTCCTGGCTCGAAATGATTGAATTTCAGCAGCAAAAAAGAGGATGGTTCACAAAAATATGGCAAACACAACTATAAACCCTCCCCATAGGTCTAGTCTTGCGGTTACTACCATTAAGAGAGTTGAGTTCACCTCATTTTCGCCCGATTCTGGCACCTCTGAAGCGTCCATGCCATAGGGCTTGGCCGCGAAGCTGGTGGACCCAGCCAGAGGATAGTAGGCACCGTGCCCCGCCAGGGTCGACACGATACGTTGCTCCACCTGGGGGTGAGCAGCCTCCATGGTCCAATTTAGGAATCACATGTATAGCTATGGCAGTAACGGGTACCCTGTGGTAACATGGCTAGAACCCCTTCCATTTTTGGAGTTCCCAGCATTTCCCAGCAATCTCCACTTCGCTCATAGATATGGGGATTCCCCAGCTCGCCATGTTGGACTACCGAAGCTATAGTTAGATGTGCGCAACAAAACCAACTTATCACTGGGGTGCCCTGTAGGATTTCCAAATCTGTGGGTCCTGTTTTTTTCAACGAAGTAGATTACCAGGGTGTGAAAAAAGTGATGTGGGCCTGGGACTGGGTCAAATCGTAATGAAATCCAGTCGTTTTCAGTAGCTTACATCCCAAGAATGAACAAGTTTCTATTAGAAATAAATAGAAATGAGATATCTTGGGATCTTCATCTACCCATTTGGATCCTTTCGATTCTTTGAGGCTCCAGGAATGAGCGCATCAGTAGACTCCCCAGAGTCCACAGGGCATGAGTTTCAAACATGCCTGGCAATGTATGATTGTATGATATACCGTAGTGATATACCAGTATATAATATGTAAAATCAACTCTTGTGAGTGTTGAACTGGTTGGTGTCAATCCATCCCATCAATATTTTGTAGTCGACTGCGGTCATGATCCCAAACAGGGACAGAAAACCTGGAATTGTAACAATTCACCAAGCCAAAAATAGCTGAAATAAGGCCATTTGGGTATGATTCCCATTCCAGTACGTCACAGTGAGGTCATTGCAACTCATCCAAACATATACAATGTATATTCAATTATACTAATATATTTATAGACTAGACTAGATTAGATTTAGATTGGATTAATTAGATAGAACGTTGGATTATCTTGATGCTTTCAAGAACAGGAGGCTCCAATACATCAAACCCTCCAAACTGCACATGGCGCGCAGTTGGGCTTGGGAAGCTCCCTGCCTCCGTCCGATCAGCACGCTGCATGTGCGGCACAAAAGGCATATCCTTCAAGTTCCTGCCGCTTGGGAGGAAGGATGGGGTCTTGGTTGGTGAATGGTGGATTGTCAAATGGGGATTGTATATATAAATATGGGGATTCACCAGCCGTATTGGGAATATCATAGGGATATTAATGAGGATAACTTCAAGATTGGGTTTTGACTAGGGGAAATCCGTATATATATATATATGATATATGCAATTAATTATACATTTTGATATATTCAGTGACATAATCAACAGTATATCCAATGAAGTGATCAAACATAGCTAGCTGGGAAATTCCCGAACTGAATGGAGGTTTGAAGCAAGGAAATTAATCGAACTACATCGGATTTTCCGGCAAGCCATGTTTGATGGCCGAAGGAAAAAGTTTGGAGGATTGGCGTGACAAGGGTTCAGCAGAGAAAAATCCGGGTCTGAAAGTTTGGCATGTTTCAAAATATTTTGATCTTTCCAATTACTACTCCGGCCCTTCAAGGCTTCAAGGGAAAATCTTGAGGTTTCCTGCTGTTTCCTTAAAACCCATCTATTTGGGGAACGGATGATGAGGCAACATAGCAATCACTCCCCAAGGGCTTTACAAGTAAATGGGGGATGAAACAGCCAAAGCTATTCCAAGCCTCAAAAAATGGCTCTTGTTGGTACTACCGAATAGACTATCCATACTTGAGTGGTCAACCGTTCCATCTCCAACAACCATAGCACCATTGGAGACTGCCCAGTCGCCCAGTGCCTGGAAATCCGCAAGTGGCACGACACCACTTCCACCGGTTCCAAAGCCGACACGCTCCGCGCAGGGCAGAAACCGTGCTGCATGCTCAACACCTCCTGGCAGCGCGGGGTTAGGTCATCAGCCTGGGATAATTCCAACGGGAAATGGTTCAAAGGACGCAGATCAACTACGGGCATATCCCTGCAAGGTCAAGGTCCTTCTGGAACCCTGAAGTTGGCAATTTCTAGCCCAACATCTTCCAAAAGCCTCAAAACAATTTGATTTGGGCTATATACTGTTCACTACAATCAATACCCTCTTGTAGTTTAACATTGCTATGGAAGCCATGGCCCCATTTATAGATGATAAAAATGATGATTAACCTATTACAGATAGGGATTCAAAATGATTCTGACCTATCTCAAATGGGGATTTTCCATAGCTATATAGGCTATATACATCAAATAACATCAAATAACCAAAGGGATCCAGAGGGTGTACCTCCCAAAAATTTGGGCGTTTCAACTGACAGCCTGCCTCACCATGACAGTGAGCTAAGAGTTGGTCGAAGAAGGGTTGGAAGGTGTCGTAGCCTCGGTCCCGTGACAAAGATTCATAGCTTCGATAGATTCCCATAGATTCCCCATGTCTCATGGGAATATGATGGGAATATGGCAAGGAATATGGTGGAAATTGATGAAAGAATATGAAAGATGGATACCCCTAGCTGCTCTAGCTCCTTGCCTACACTGCAAAATTGTCCATTGCCAGATTGGCTGAGCGAAGGGTGGATCATGAGTGCCATCCCACCAGGCATGGCCTATAGTGGTAAGCCTTGGAAATTTAACGTGGCAATGGGGGAAATACACCATGTTTATCCATTTTTATCAATTTTTGGAGAGAGATATACCGGGATACCATTTTGAGGATTTTTCCGGTCGATGTCTGCGTTGATTTCTTTTGGAAAGGATATGATTGATGCTATCAACCAGAACGGAGTCTTGAGCGTCACCTGTCTTGGTGGGGATGAACGCTGCCTGTGATGGGGAAAACGTTGGCACAAAGAAATATACCAATCCTGCAGGATGTTCTTCTTCCTTTGCCTAGGAAGAACTTGAGGCATGTCAGCTTCCGGCACCACCAATAATACTGGAAGATGGAAGTTGACTGCCATGTTTGTGAACCAATTGTGACTGGGACATCACAGCACTATATACATACAAAGAAGTAAAAATACACATTCACCAAAAGTAAATCCAAACATGCCGAGCCGAAAATCTAATGGATCCCCTGCATTTGATGCTGAAGACTAATGTAGATGTTCACCCAAATCAACTCAGCCAGTCATATATAAATATGTCAACCCCATATTTATAACCTGGTTGATTTAGAATTGGAGTCTTACCCCCAAATAGTGAGTTCATCCCCCAATGATCAACAGCCCAGGGGTTCCCAGAAAGGCGCCATGTGCTGCAGAGCCACACTCAGCATCACCGGCCACGGCACCTGCAGGGTGTATTGCCAACAAAATTGGCACAAAATGGGTGAACAAATGAAAAATGATGGACATGATATGAAATGATCTGAAATCGGTCCCAAGAATTTCCCAAGCTTTCCAAACGTTCCATGCCCACAATTCGTCGAATAAACCCAAACATCAACCGACACGGCCAGCGCTGGGCACCTACTGCCTTGATCATGGGATGGCCCCGGTTGTCCATGCCCGTCTTGATACCTCAGGCACCCAGAACTCGCAGGATGGGCCAGGACCCGGCTTGTTTTCTTTCAAACCGTGTATGTTGTAACCAAGAACATACCTGTGCGCGCGCGTGCCCACGCACACATCTTTACATCTATATTGATAAATATATATATATATATAATATGATAATATATATATATATGTATATCTGTATACCTATATGCACATATGTATGCGTAAATATGTATAACACACATGCATACATAGCATGACATTATACACTGTAACATTACACTACATTACGCTGCACTGCATTGCATTGCATTACATTGCACACATGTATATCTGTGTATTTACATACATACATAATATGTATTTATATATATATATATACACATATTAATATGTGTATGCATATATGTATGTTCGTACGAACTGTAGATTGTATGTATACAAACAACTATATACGCGGGCACATTGATATATTTATACACACTCGTTTACATTCACATATGGATATATGCACACGCGTAAATGCACACATATGTATATATATATATGTGCTGTGTGTGTGTTTATTCATATGTGTATATATCTTTATATATATATATATATATGTGTGTGTATATGTATATATATATTTGAATATGCACATATGTATATATATTTTTTTTCTATTTATTTATATTATATCTAAATAAATAATTATATTTACACGTTTACATACACATATAGGCATATGTACACACATCTACATGTATATGTAGGTAGGCGACTTGGCCAACATCGGTACCGGGGCTGTTTTCGACGACCCTTTACAGTGTTTTAGGTTCTTTTTGACACGTTCATTTTTGACCATTCTCAGGGGGGGATTGGGGGGGTTCAGGTGGGGTTCGGGTGGGGTTTCTGGGGGGGGTGGGGGGCTAATGACGTCCGCTTATGCGTTGCTTTGTTTGAAACTTGCCACGCTGTTGATGCTACGCTGCTGCCGCTCTCTTGCAACTTGCCACGCTCTTGTTGCTACGCTGTTGAATTTTTCTTGCAACTTGCCACGCTCTTGATGCTGCGCTCTTGATGCTACGCTGCACATTGAGCAGTGAGGCAGTGAGACAAAAAGGCGCTGCACCGATCTCGGTCAAGTCGCCTGGCTATATGCTATATATATATATATATAAGAGTGTGTGTACACAGTTTTATGTATATCATATCATTTCATATCACATAATGTTACATTAGTACCCCATAAATATTCCCAAGCCATTGACCCCATGAGTGAATCAATTCTGCTCAGGTCTTCTGATCTTGTGAGGAGCATCATCCTTGGAGTCAGCAGCCTAGTAGTTATTGACCTTCACACATCACATGGACCGCATCGCCCAAGCTACCTCTACCAGTATCTAATAATGTCGGCTTCATGCTACTGATGCTGGGATGATCGCTGCAGCGACTAAACGCACTGTTGCTGGGCTACTACCCAGTTAAAACATGTTTAAGCTAGGATATCTTGGAATATGCACTACCTGACCTTGGATCTGATAAGGATCATCCCCCCCACTCCAGCCCAAGAATGGCTGTAAGGGATTGTAAGGGAAGTTTGGCAGGAAGCCATCATATTTCACCGTAGTTCATGCTTCAACCTTGGCTTTGATCCATTTAAATCCACCTCCAACAGCACTGGTCCGACTGGCCCAGTGGCACTTGGCAAAGCCGACCCCGCCACTGGTCTTCAGTGACCGCATCTGCTCATAAAGGTTCCTGACATGACGGCCCCCTCGGGCCTCCATGGGATTCTGATGAATTGGGATGACAGCGGAAGCCTCTTGTGAAACAGCCACCCGGACTCGGACACTGATCTCTTGTGAAGCAAGTCCAAACTCCCAAGCTCAAAAATTGCAATCAAATTGCTCCAGATTATGATTATGCGGCAATTATGCGTCGTTTTTTAAATTAAGATACCCTCCAGCAGCCAGCAGCTAGCAATTCAACCAAGTTGATATCCATTTTAGCTGATAAGACTGGAGCCATTGCCATTGACACATTTCGTGGAGGATACACCCAAAATCCGAAATGGAAGTGGTTCTTCCAAGACACTTCGAATCTTCGAAACCAGGCAAGAACATCACAAAGATGTATAACTCACCAATGAGCCAATGAGGAGTCCAGAGTCCAGATGAACATCCACAGGAATCGACACATAGTGCGCTTGCCAGAGTCCATGATAGAAACATCTGGACCCTCCAGTGACTCAATATGGTGCAACCCATGATGACTTTCTTAGCTGCATCCGTTTCTAGATGAAATTCCTGGTAGAATAGTGGGTTTTCCATTGCCATGCTTGAGTACCAGAGATAGTTGTGCTGAAATCCACGTAAACAAAAGCATGTCTCTATATAACATGCGTACGATATATGCACCCAAGGGCACAAATCATGTGCACTGAACTTGGATGGTCTCGCAGGAGGAATTGATTCTAACATCCCGTCCCTGGTGTGTGGTGTAATCTCAACCTATCCCAAAAATGCCAATGTCATTTTACTGGGCTTAAATATCCCCGTACAGTAATCAACATCTTGAACCATCAACTGTCTTATATAAACACAATGGATATCTCTCACAATTCAAGATCCTGAAGATCCTTGGTCGGCAAAATCCCCAACCACAGTTTAGGCTTATGCCGTTCATCTCATCAGCCCTTGTGTTGGTAAGATCCCACGTCTGATGCGAAAAACTCCCTGGGCCATCTTTTCCAACACCATAAGGGAAAATGGAAACGAAAAACATCCATGATTCCAATGTCTTAGCCTATCTTGTTGAATTTCAACTCAGTTCACCACTTGTTCCTCCTCACCCCCCCAAATCTGCTGTTGGAAGCCACGAATCGTCGTACATCTTCCTTTTTCACAACCAGAGTTTCTATAGTTTGAAACCATACTTTTTTGCTACCTTTCCTATGGATATGCCCAAGGGCCTTTTTCAAAACTCGTCCCAAAAACACCAACCACAGTCCTGTCGGCTTTCAAGACCTCCGCCGCTAGGCTGAAGTGCCTCGATAAGTCCGGGAGCTCCTGGGACGCGCAGGCCATGCCATGCATCACCCCACGCCAGGTTTGTTTGAGGGGGCTATTGCCCTGGATTTTCGATGGGATATGACACATGTGGCTTTGGACAAGAATGCTGTATGCTCCAATCAATGACGTGTAAAACCGATGAGAAGATATATATTTGTGAAATTGCACAAGAGCCCCATTTTTTCAGACAATCTCATATATGGTTGCAATATGAAAGTGGCTTGAAGATGCTACAACCAGAAAATAGTTTAACCATCATCTAATGGTTCAGTGGTGTAACATGGGACAGAAAATTGATGGAAAGAATGTGGACAAATGGATGGAAACCAAGAAATTGGTGAACCAAGTAATGAAGTGTAGTTGTGGAAGTTCGGGACGTCGTTTAGTACAAAATTCATCTACATACACCTTGAGGATGTTCCATGGACGGGCTTACTTACAGTACCAGACTAGAGGGTACTCACTTGCAGGTGTTCAGGAAGCCCTCAAGCCCCACCACTACCTCCCCCTTGGCTGCGGGTATTCCATACACAGTAAATCTAATTCCAGCATACGGTATACCGTATGGCTACTTAATTTATGGTTACACTGGTAATGATTGTAATATATGGTTCTATACACTATAAAATGGCTATTACTGTATAAGTATATTACAGCAAAAATAACACATTACGGTTACTATATTATTACTAACTTACTATATAACTGGGATGCACCCCCAAGTCGAGAATCTCCCCGTCCCCATGCCTCAGGACATTCCTCAGGACTGAAGCCCGGCAATTCCTCCTCACCTGAAGCACTGCGAAATGACCCTGTAGGATCAGCCAAGGTCAAGGACCCCCCGGGAAAGTCATGTGGTCTCAAAAATGGCACGCCGAAATTCCGATAGTTTTCCCACTTCTCTTTTTAGTAGCGTTGATCTTCCGTTGTCATGTTGAATTGCAAGACGATAAACAAACAGAATGCTTCATAGTCCTTCATGGGGTTTGTTCACCTTGATGTTGAATGAACAAATACGAGTACCTTTGTTTATTTTGGACATGCAATTGCTAGGTTTGAGCGGTTGAAGTTCTGGCGGATGGCTTCAACACTGGTGTCTTTCCCATATGAAAACAACTGGAATGATGCTTATAAAGATATAGCACAACAAATTCAAGGAGTACAGGTTCATAGCCTACACTTGGGGGTGCAGTTCCAGTTTTAAGTTAGTGGATATATAACCATAGTTGAAGGGGTTATCATCCCATCCGATGGGGGTTATTGCCATCGCTCTATCCAAATCGCCTCTTGCATCTTAATGAATATATATAGCCCAGCTACTATATCTCATCACATCACCCGGATTATCCCATGCACCGGGATGCTTTGGGATGCTTTGGGTTTATAGGGTACCCCGCTGAATCGATTGATTCTCAGCATTTCCACCACCGAACTGACCATAAACTGAGGTATACCGCTTGTTCAAACACACCCAAGCATCATACTGTTGGAGAATAGGAGTTTCCAATGCATCTATTTCATGTTTCATGTGTCCCCATTCTATTCCCGTGTTTGTTGGCACCTTTTTATCCACATGATTCACCATTATTATATTAATTGTTTCTTGTTAAACGTTACCAACATTTTGGATGGTGAAAATTCACAAACCCCCAAAGAGATGCCGGCGCCGCGCCTAGGCCTGGCAGACTGGCGAAAGGTAAGCTGCTGCTTCCATTCATTGCGCCCGCCGCACGGCACGTCACTCGCGTGGACGTGCCCGATTCTCAGGGACCCGCTGGAAGCCAGGAAAGGACGAAATCGGCGCGTGGTCCGGGAGCCTGTGAAAAAGTTGGGACACCCAAAAAAATGGTTCTCTTCACTGAAGCGGCTGTCCTTTGAAACTTTTGGGGAAGATACCCTTGAGATCACCTGGGGGAATTGCCAAGATACTAGGTGGCAATAGTAGCTCCCTGTTCCTGCCAAAAAAGATCAATCCATATCAATCCCCTAGATCCCTTAGTCCATGAATCGACCCTTGACCAAGGTTCACCCAGTGGGTGACAGCTGTTCCCACAATGGTGCCCCGCAAAGGACGAACTCAAGGAAGAAATCAGTGCGTTTCGGAAGTGCCCAGTCCAAAAATCCCTTGGTGGCGAATAAACGAAGTATAAAATGCTCCAAACATCTGGGAGCCATTTTTCTGGATCATCAGATCATCCCACTTGGCTGGTTTCAAAACTCTGGTCATGTTTATTTGAGACTCACTTACAACTGGGCTGTAGCACCAGTTCCCCCGTCGCGGGAAAGATGTGTTTTTTTTTTGTCGCAACTTTGCACACGAACCAAGGTTTTGCTGGGCGGAAGCCTTGGCCACCCAGCTGTGGCTGAAGGGCACAACCCAGGAGATCAACCCGGGAGATGGTGTAAGTTGGTCCTATGAAAACATGTCATTTCAAGCAATCAATCGTTCTTGCATCTTGTCAATTGGTAGACTTGACCCATGCCACATATTGCTGGGACATGGCTGTGGCGTTATAGATGGGAAGACCATCGAGATGTTGCAAAGAAAAATGAGGAAAACATAAGCCAGTCACTTAGCATTTTGAATCCTACATGGGTTTCCCAAGTTCGGGTGCAACACCCAGTGCTTTGTGAATGCTTGTGACTTATTTTCCCCACCAAAAAAGACAATTTGGGGATGGATCAAAACTTATGTGATCTATTCGAGGGGATGACCATTTTGGTGCTGACCAAGGACCCCCAATTTGGGGAGTCAACAAATCCTCTGAGTCCCCAGGCACCTCCAAATCAGGACCTGGCCAAAATGTGAAGGTTTCCAGGGCTGAATCTTATTTGCTTCGACCCCAGAAATCGAAGGGCCCTGTGGATCTATCTGGATGTTTATATTTTTTGGATCCACCAAATATTATATATACAGTTGTGAACGCATTTGCGTTAATCTTACAGGATATATGTTGGGCTCCTAGAAAGCCCTTCTATTAGTGGGGTTCGCAGGCATGAAGTGAACACCCCAAGACCTCTTGCTCCGACAAGACCCACACCCCAAACAAGGTAGAGTTGCTTATAACCGCATCCGTGGTCTCCAGAGAGAATCAACCTTTGATTCCCGTGGATCTCTTTGGATCCCTTTGGGACTTCTTCATGACTATCACGGCCATTAAATGCCAAGAGTTGGTGTGGCTGGCGCACCTAGTGGGGCCCAAAGCTCAAAGAGCTGATACTTGAGGACGGGGACGGGGTGCGCCATGTTCCATTCAGTACCTGGGAATTCGTTGGAGAACCACAGGGAATATCCACTGAATCTCCAAAGCCCACAGTTTGAGGGTCAGGAAGCGACTGAAGTAGTAATGCTCAAGTCAAAGCAAAAAAAAATACTTGGCTTGAGACGTAATGGAGGTTGTTTTTTGTGGAAATTGGTTACATTTTACTTCGAAGTTGATTGTCCAAAGCTCACCAAATTCCCGCGTCCATCTCATCTGTTAATTCCAAGCTTGGACTTGCAGGCAGGCAACAGGTTCAAAGCACTGAACTCACACTTTTTGAGTCGAAAATTCGGGCATGTGCATTGGAACAATCAAAGCCTGTATGGTCACCATTTGGGACATCAGACCTTTTCAGCCTTCGTGACCAATAGCCTGGTTCCCACCAGGCCGGACACAATTTGAGATGGATTCTCCACAATATCATATATGGGGATGGAATTGTTTAAAGACCATAATCAGCGCTATTCTCAGAGTTATTTCACTTGTGTTCTTTGACGCTGGGGAAAATGTCTGGTTGACACACTGATTTTAACCATTGTATGTATCCATTACATACAGTAAAATTAAAATATTCAATATGGACAATGCGTGCTAACCTCAAATTGTCCCTTCACATCTGCTTCCAATTATGCGAAGCAGTTCCCATTGCGCTGGGCGCCGGGGGTTACTCTGCTGCCCAGCAGAAGAAAACGCTCAGGGCCACCACGTCGAGGCGAGTCAAATGGCGACCCCACTGCTGACCCCACTGGCGTCTTATTGAGACTTAGCATTGGTTTATAGATCAACAATCAATTACACAGAACCAGTGTCTAGATTTAAAGAAGAACGGCATCTATCGTGTCAGTTCGGTAGATGGGGAGCATCAAAGCGCTGAACTCACCTCTGACCCACCATGTGGGCACTTTCAGGCCGTGGCCCCTCAAGTTCCATGGCAAACGCAGTGCTTTTCCACTTCTCCACAACTACAAACATTTCACCAAGCCAAAGTTGATCCTAGCAACCCTTAGGATCCCTTGGGGGCAACAAAACATATACTTTCAATTTCTTTTCTACTACGTACAAAATCGTACAAATATACTTTAGAAAGAAGCAGATCAACTTTGATCATAATACATCATAAAATACCAGAAACGGTATTTCCCATATCTTCCCATCACCTTTTGAAGTGAAGGTCCCACGTCACTTGTTGAGCCCGAGCTCCACGCTAGAGATCCGCCACGCGCGCGGATCTGGCCGACCGGCTGGCCTCTAGACTTTGCAGCGGTGCCGTAGGAGTGCTGGTGGCCAAACCTGGGGCATCTGAAGGCTACCGGCCACTGGATCGAACTAAGCCATGCTGCTGGTTTCATGTTGTAAACCTGATCACAAAATTCCAATTCACCAATCCCAATAGAGATTTATTCTTGGGTATAGGCGGTATTATGGTATATTCCCGTTTTGGTGATGATGTTTACTTTGTCCCCCAACATTTTGCTTCCTGGGATGGTGTACGGTTTCGGGTGAAACCCACGTTCAACCATTATTTGAACCCCTCCTGACAAATATACACCAGGGTGAAAGTAGATGGCGCAAATGTAAAAAAAATAGCGACGGTAGATGGCGCAGCCTGACGCAAAAATCGCTATTTTTGGTAGATGGCACGACCCTGAACATGACCGCTAAAACTAACAAATAGCGGTTGTTTTCTTTTTCTTGCGGTTTTCTTTGCAATAATAATGGCACAATTCACTTTTGGAAACATAAAGTGCACACAGCCAGCTGGAAATAACAGACAGACAGCTGCAAATGACACAGTTCATCAGAAAAAAACTTACTTCCATTCACTTCCCCCTACTGTAGATCATACGCGCGCATACATATGTACACTGTGCGCTGTAGATGGCGCAATTCACCTTGGGAGACATAAAATACACACAGCCAGCTGTAAATGACACATCTCAGCAGGAAAAACTCACCGAAATTGCACAATTCAGCCTGGATCATTTGCACGCGCACACGCATACACACTGTGCACTGTAGATGGCGCAATTCACTTTGGGAGACCCAAAACACACACAGCCAGCTGTAAAGGANCTGGATCATTTGCACGCGCACACGCATACACACTGTGCACTGTAGATGGCGCAATTCACTTTGGGAGACCCAAAACACACACAGCCAGCTGTAAAGGAGCCAGTTCCCCAGAAAAAAAACACCGAAATTGGCAATTCACCCTAGAGTCCTAGAGCATTTGCGCGTGCACACGCAGACACGCTGTGCACTGCAAATGGCGCAATTCACTTTGGGAGGCCCAAAACACACACAGCCAGCTGCAGAGGAGACAGTTCCCCAGGAAAAAATGACCGAAATTGGGCAATTCACCCTAGAGTCCTAGAGCATTTACATGCGCGCACACAGACACACTGTGCACTGTAGATGGCGCAATTCCCTTTGGGAGACCCAAAACACACACAGCCAGCTGTAAAGGAGACAGTTCCCCAGGAAAAATTGACNACTGTGCACTGTAGATGGCGCAATTCCCTTTGGGAGACCCAAAACACACACAGCCAGCTGTAAAGGAGACAGTTCCCCAGGAAAAATTGACCGAAATTGAGCAATTCACCCTATAGAGTCCTAGAGCATATGCACGCGCACACAGAGACATACTGCGCACTGTAGATGGCGCAATTCACTTTGGGAGACCCAAAACACACACAGCCAGCTGTAAAGGCGACAGTTCCCGAGGAAAAACTGACCTCAATTGGGCAATTCACCCTAGAGTCCTAGAGCATTTGCACGCACACACAGACGCACTGTCATTCTCAATCTATGTTTCTGGAGATTGCAAAGCACATGTCCCCTGTGCCCTCAAGCCAAGACACATGGCATGTAAAAGCATTTGGCTCAAGAATTTGTTGGTTTCCCATGGCTCCTTGGGTCCCTCTTACTGTAAATACTGGATAGAACACATCTATGAAATTCAAAAGGGTAGTCTGGACAATTCAAACACTTTACATATGGAATGCAGTCCTGACCGTCATGACCTATAGATGGCGCAATTCAAAGTTATGGTTTTCCCCCAAAAAAAAAGGATCCCAAATTCATTGCAATCTCAATACTAAAAATAAATTAGATTAGAGGAAAAACAGCTTGTTGTCAACCAGATGTGTTGGGAACCTATAGATGGCGCAATTACCCCTGTGTTCACAAAACCTATAGATGGCTCAATTCAAGAATCCGCTCCATCTACTTTCACATTGGAGTATGTGAACATCATTGGAGGTCATCATCCCATGGATTGATAAACGGGTATGTTCCATGCTTTTTGCTGGGTTGGAGTGCTACTATAGCCGCTCAAATTATGGAGAGGTTCCATGATGCCATTATGCCCTGAACGGTGGGATTCAAGTGGTTCTCGGGTGACGGAACATGATGGGGTGGGGTGATGGGATATGATCTCATGGATCTGAATGAATTGGCAGGGGCCATGTTGATGGGATAAATAAAAATGTCCTACTTCCTGATGGTTTCCGAAATTGTACCTGCAGCATGTTCAAGTCTTCAAATGGATCTGCATGACTTAGAATGTTGGCTACAGTAGCCCGAAAAGAAGCATGTATTTTCAGGGAATGGGTACCTGACGTTACCTGCACATACCTTCACCATCGTAAACATGGTGCCATTTGATGGGAAAGGATGTCCGAGGATCATATCTTGCTCAGCTTTTACGCAGATCTGATCACAGCCGCAGAACCCTACATGTATATCTATTATTATATACTGTGATGATATATTTTAGATAGATAGCTCAGCTAGATAGATATATATATATATATAGTGTAAATATAGATAGATTATACTGGATAGAGCGCAGCTCTCTCGCTCGTCATCTTCATGTCTTTTCCGTGCAAACTACGAGCCGTAGCGGTCGAAGCCAAGATACTCCGCGGGCCACTCCTGCTGGGGAATGACCACTACCAACCCCCCAAAAAAAGCAAGGGTCAGTTTATAGATTGTTTATAGGATCATCACAAGTACAAACAAAAATATGAACCTCCCTATCAGTAGTGCAAGACATGTATCAATAATCATATTGTATACATAGGTCATAGTGATATATTTTTGTAGATACAATATATATATATATATATTGCAACCGTGAATCTGGCTATGCCGGTGACTGTAGAAAGAGCTATTTGCATATTTTACCCGCATAATAACCACAACTAAAACCCCGAGATCCCAGGTAAGTACCAAGAAGCCAGATGCCTTCAATTGTTCATCAAGTGTTTAAAAGATCAATCCCCAAAAGAATACGTTGTTTACACAGGCCTGTCAAGTCACTCGCAAAGTCATGCTCCGTTGAAGATTCAGCTGGGCTCTGGTGTGTAACCCCAATGTGCTCATTAGTTCATAAGTTTAACAAAAACCGGCATTGATATGCATGAATGTGTCCTATACTGAAATTATTTGGTTCTTTTGAAATTTTGGTTTAATGAGGGCAAGGTTCCCGCAAAACCAGTGTTCGTCCATGTAGCTGGCGTCCTTTTTGACCTCTTGGGATCTCTTGGTTCTTCGACCCCCTAGTTACAACATATTACTACCAAAATCCACCAAATATGTTTTGATGTTTTGGCTTTGGTTCTTTCTCTTATTGAAGGCAATGGCGCATTTCGTGTTTCTTCTGCAAATGCTAAGTGGCGCATGGCTATTGAGAGAGCAGTGATGCCGGTTGTGAAGATGCGTTCTCGCCTACCTTCGTGGCATTGCTATCTGGGTCCTGGTGTTGATCCCGAGTTTGTAGGGATTTTGCCGTCATCCGTCATGATACATGGAAGCCATCAGCTCCGGCTCAAGCCCTCCGTGCTTGCACCATGGTATCTCCAAGACTTCAATCGGTTCTGGATAAGTGGAACTGGGGTAAACATACCACCTATAAGAATGGTGAGTCATTGGGGATGGTGCAGATGGCTTTGTTTCACCAACATCAGTCCCATGTTTGGTGACTCAGAAACGCAGGCTATGCCCAGGCTGCTCGCCTCTCAAAGAACAGGAGGCCCAGGCTGCTCGCCAGGGACGCTCCCGGCTTCCGGCTGGAGCTGTCTCCGCCCGACCACCGTGGTGATGGCGGGGAGGGCGGATCGCGGGGTCCTTGGGGAGATCTGAAGAAATCTTATGAGCGTGTTGTTTTTGGTGTGCGTGGTTTCAGTTGTATTAAAAAAAAAAGCCCAGACCTTCCACGTTCAAGTTTGAACTTTGTCAGGGTACAACTTTAAGTGGAACGTTTCACAAAGTTCATGAAAAAATGGGTCAAACACGTTCCAATGATGTGATGGCCTGGAAGATCTGGAAGAGAAAGGCTCCAGATGCTCGACTCATATGCAATGACTATGTCATGGGTGCGATTTTTCGTAGTTGAAATTCCCAAAAATCAAGCAAACATGATCTTAGTCTTAGCCCAAAGAAAGTGCGTGAACAACCGTGCTTTCACCCTGAATGTGCGTGAAAAAACCGTGATTTTGGGGTCACCTGGAACTTGTGACACGCGAAAACGACAAAACATGTCAAATGTATTTGTGGCGGGTCCGTTTGTCGCTCTAGTTCTGACCCATATTCAGGTAACAAAGAGGCACCATACCTGGCAGTTTTTCAGTCGTGAACGATCAAATCTTGGATTCCCGCGAATTTTGAGCCAATTTACAGTAAACCTAGCCCCATGACTGTTGACTTGCACACAAACTGACGATACCTGATCTTAGTGTTCGGCTACCATAGAATCCCTCTGTTAGTGTCAGAGTGCTGGGTGGAAATTCTTTCTTGCCTAATTTAATACACGCGGTCAAAAACAAATTTGCACAGGCGAGATAGCAACTACCGGTATGTCTCTATATTCTCTATCAACTCACCCCCAAGAAAAAACCACCATCCCCTTTTTCACCGACTGCGAGTTGCAGGTAATCCCACCTTCTCAGCGCTGGGGAATGTTTTTTTTGCGGGGTTTTTTACTCGTCAGAGGGGAACTGTGGTAGACCCGATCGTCTTCCCCCAATGGGCAAACACTTGATCTGACTCACTGAAAGTTATACCTTTAATGTTCACCACATTCCCACACTTTGCTCTTTCTGAAGGTTTAAGAATCAATTGGTAAAGTGATGTTTTGTTGATTATTAAATTTGTATTTAGTACCATACCAAACCCTATAACCTATAATCACCCCCAATACTAAACAATCCTACTTGGGGTCTATGAATATTGCGAAATTGGGTATGCCCCATTTCCTGGGATGATTATATAAACATATATAATAATGACACCTTCGTACATGCAGGTGAGTATGGCATTGGATCTTTACATATCTTTGCCAGCTCCAAGCGGTCCAAGCGTCTCATATACATATTCCGAAATGCTTCTTTGTGCAGCATCGGCCGCATGGGTCGCTTGACTGGCTGGCGCCAGGGCCCGTCCGCACGGTCCGCGCGGTCCGTGCCTCGAGAGGTCAGCCCCATGCTCTCGCCGCCGGTCTCGTAGGATTTGGAGGTGCGGCGCGACGCGTCGCGATGGCCGCGCTCCATCAACAGGTCCAGTTTCATTTCGAGGTTGTGGAGCACCTGGGGTGGTTTGGAAGACGCTAGTGCTCGTGAACGCGCTCTCAAATTGAGACTTGGGCATGTTCGCCATTTGATGGGCAGGGTGGGCAACATTCAAATATATAGTTGAAATTCTTTGAAGGTACCTATTGCTATAACTTAGGGGGGAAGTCGTACTCGTGGACCGTGCATAGCCGGAGCTTCCAAAACGGGGGATATATATATATATACATATATCTACCCTTGAAAATGACGACCCAAAAGCAAAAAGAATCAGGTGTCAATGTTTACATTTAAGCATTAAGACTTAATCTGACAAAAGGGTCATATCCAATTCATTCCAATCCCAAGATCATCTTGGGGACTCCAGTACACAAGGTGCTCGTGGATTGGCATGAAATTTGGGTCAAAACATGTACAACGGACCAACAAACAGCAGATGCTTGGTCCGGATCCCACATGAGGTCTTGATATGTCTTGATCGCATCCATGGATGGGACATTTGTATACATTTGTAATTTCAACCCAGTCGTGGATCCAAATTCTGAGTACAGTAATATGAGATTCAGGGCAAAAAATATTCACTGACTTAATTATTGTGCCCTCAGTAATATACTACAATCCGATGATCTACCACTTGTATCCGTTTGTATTTTATTAGACCTCTAGCGAGTAACGCCTAATTTGAACCTGCCTTGCTATCCGAGATACTCGTTCCAGGCCAAGTTCTGTATACGTGATTTTCGCGCGTTCCAAGGCTTCTCCACCAGCATCATGCGCATCACTCTCGCGCACATCGCCCGCAACACTTGGGGCTTCCGGCCACTGTGTGTCTGGGAGCTCCGAAGGCACACAAGGGCCTCGCGGTACACGTGTCACCCTTGAAACTTGAGGCTGTGGGCAAAGGACAAAAGCTAGCTGGACGGGTGTTGTAGTGGAGCTCATGCTAGCAACAATTGTATTCATGATGCAATCTGGCAAAGGGGAAAGAGAAACACTGATGACAATGGCAAACGTTCCGAGGCAAAACATATGGGTTTGCCTGAAAAGAGATTGCCCCAAAATTTGACGGTTAGGCGGGTGAGATATCTCATCCGTACTTGGAGGATCATCCCCCTTTTTTTGCCAGGGCTTCTCAGAGGATTTGCCCCACCACACTTGAGTGGCAAATAAGCATAACATTTGATGGTTAATCATCAGTAATCATCGCTTTCCCTACTCAAAATGGCCTAATCGCTGGGGCGGTGTTTGTGGCGCCTGGCGCTTGCGTTAGCCGCCTGGTCTGTTCCGCGAGGTCGTCCATTCGCTGGGTCAGTTGATTAAAGTTCGCCACCGAAAGGTCATATAAATCCTGACACAAAAGGCCGGGCACAACTCATGTCTTATGAGAAATTGTGAAGTGATGAGGATGGTGAGGGATCATGATCACTTCACATCACTTCACTAGTTTCACTTCTTACAAACTATATATCGCTGGTGATGGTTAAGAAAGTCGTTGAGTCATAAAATGTATTGAAAAATATCATTTTAATCACGGGTTTGGCTTTGGTAAGTGCAAACTCCATATAATCATATATAATCCCCTCTTCCTACTACTAAACTCCCCAATTAACAAGAGCAGATCCAGATTGTCATTTTTGGAAAATTTCAGGTTGGTCATTTTATTTTTGAATTGATCCCTCTTCGAAACACTGTTCAAAAATTAAGGTCCCATGTGAGAGTTTCACCCCGCAAAATGATAAAGACTATAGGTGGCTGAGGGCTGTATATGGCGGTTTATTATTAGGGTCCGTGAAGATACTTTCAATTTGTTTAATCAAGGTTTTGATTTGATGATTAGGGGAAAGCGTCGAGAGCCAATTTGTGGCAATATTTTAGTTTTTACAAGGATTTTGAAATAAAAAATTTAGGGGAAAACTTCAAAAGCAAATTAGTGGCAATATTGTAGATTTTAATAAGGGGTTCCACCGATTTTGAAATTGATTGCTTTGGTTGCTTTTATTAAATAAAGGTTTGTCTTTATTATTGGGAGGAAGCTTCTCACCCGAACACTAAATACCCCGTAATAATTTCAAAAAGCTACCCCTAGGTGTTTGTATTTGGGGAGGGGGGAGCGTTTATTGAGAGGGCGA
This sequence comes from Symbiodinium sp. clade C Y103, assembly GCA_003297045.1. Taxonomy (NCBI): domain Eukaryota; class Dinophyceae; order Suessiales; family Symbiodiniaceae; genus Cladocopium; species Cladocopium sp. clade C. The sequence goes on along the minus strand of BGPT01002498.1, from coordinate 54,340 downwards.
AAGGATTGGGGATGTGGGGGGCACATTTTGCAACACATAGACTGGCAGGGCAAAGGAGCCAGAAAACACAGCAATCTGCGGGTACGGTGTACCAAAATTACCTCCTGAGGCTGGTTTTTTGGTGATTTTGGGGGGCCTAAGGATAGTTTGGGGGTATCAAAAATTATCAAACTATGTTTCCTTGGCGGTTTGCAGGTCAACGTTCAGTTTGACAGGTGGCAGTCCAACCTGGGACGAAGGTAGCATGTTTGATCACTGCTTTGTGGTGTTCGCCACCGGGCCCCCGAAAGGAAAGACAGTCAAATTTGATCAATTCATTTCGGGTATGGTTGAAAGCAAAACAGATTTGAGACAACCAGCCCAACAAAGAACACCTACAGTAATTTGTTCACGCCGAAAACCCGGTATCCGTTTGGTGTTTCGCCTTTGGGACCAAGTCTTCAAGTGGTGCTTCACGGGCCCAGATTATAAGACCTCCATAAAACACCTGTAAGGCGCGCAAGTAGTCCTGTTGAAGGTGCATGGTTTGCAACATGTTGTACTTGATGAATCGCGGCGCCGTTTTTGAATCCTCGCGGCGATGATGATCTTCCATCTTTTCACGGTGGTTCCCCGGGCTAGATGGATTATTGTCAAATACATTGAAATACCATGAAATAAGGCCTGATTGCATCGCACTTTATCCAAATTATCCACATGATATCACATGATATCCCAGGATCTCACCATTAAACCACTATGTTTCCTCGTTCGGTTCCCATTTTTGATGGTTCAATTAAGCACTTTTGAACGAGGCACATGGGCCCATCTGCTCAGTGGACCAATGAATTCCTCCACCTCCACTGTGCCAGAGTTGTCCTGATGACATGGCATCGTGAAATTGGAAACAAAAAAACATAAACTTCCTAGGTCTCTTCCAATCAAACTTCTCAACACCAACAGGTTTTATCACGTGTTTATTATGTTTTATAGGTTCTTTGAAAGGACCAGTTCTCTTTGGTAAGGACTTGGAAGAGCATGTTCTGTGTTCTAAGTTCCAACCTATACCGCTTCGCTGGCAACTTTTCCCAGGCTGGAATTCCCCCCAAAGCCGCCCAGTGGCATGGTCGATCATGTGAAAGAGCTGCCGCAAGTCATCTTCATCGATGTCCAGGATCCGCAAGCGACTGTGAAAAGCTAAGTCTTCACGAGCTCCTTGGCGATCGGAGATGGATCGGAGATGGATCGGAGATCAACATTTGGACATATGTGGACCTTGTTTCAAAGTTCAACTCGAGCCGCCAATGCCGAAGTGACAGTGACATGCCAGACATTGAAAGTAGTGTTGCTGTTGAGAAAACATGTGAGGCTTTCAGGGAGCAAGGCCTCAATCAAAGGCTGGAATCACCAAGAAAACCGATGGGATGTAGCAACAAGCATATGGCCGCAACATGCCGCAACAACCACAATGGAGATATTGAGTGCATCAGCAAAATATTGACGATATAATAACCCACCCATCCCAAACCCTTGTGCGAACCATCCCAAATAAAGATAAACACTGGTGGAAAAACAACACCATTGAGGATTGCTTCATGACGTTTGGCAATAGGACCTACAGGAAAAACTCTTGCCAAAGGCAATCAACATTGTGTGTGTGCGCGGGCATACCACCAACAGCACATGCTGGAGATCAAAGCCAGCGCACCCTTGGATTGAACATTTTATCTTCACCAATAATCAATATAAATGTCATTTTGAGATGGGTTCGATGGTTTGTTTAACGGGGACATATGGAAGGATGGGGTGCAAAAGAGAGCAATAGTATTCAACCATGTTCAATGTTCGATAATGGGTGGGTAAAGGGTTCCCGAATGCCAACACATTGTCAATTTAAGTCTGGCCCCTCTAGTTTAGTTTAGATCCGTACGCCGGACGCCTGTACTGCAGCCTGTGCACCGAAGGAAACACATGAAAACACTGGTCAATCGTTGATGGGCTCTGGGCCTGTGGAATTTGGAATAGTAACTAGTAGACAGCAGGTTGTGTTGGCTGTCACAATTCCTTTCACATCTGTTAGTTTGGAATTTCCGTTGTTGCAGGCCACCCCAAAATTCAACTATGGTGTCTGACATATTGCAGGGATATGGGAGTCTCAACAAGCACAGGATGGAAAATGGAAATGATTCAAGGTTCCGATTTCACAGTAATTGTCGAAGCCCCTCTCTTTTTGTGAGTTTTGCGACGAATTTTAATGATTTCTGAAGTGCAAAGAGGAGATGTTCCAGTTGCAAGTCTTATTTGGGGAAAAATCTTACCTAAGCACCACGTTCCATTCATCTAGGGCACCCTTCACGAGTTCTGGCAATGTCAATTCGCCACTGCCGTCCTTGTCGATTCCTTGGCGCAACTAGGGGATGCCTGGCATGAATGGTATAAGAAACGCAGTACAAACTGCAATCTGCGAAACAAACTGGAAATTGACTAACATATTCACTTACACTATATCATAATGAATATATATATATATAAAATATAAAGAATACATATTCTATGCGTGTATATGTGGCACATATCACATATACATTTCCCTTCTCTTGTTGGTTCAGACATTACATTCCACCATTGCGATAGTGAAATGGCAACTGTTGACTTTTTGTCGTCATCGGACACAAGGGCTTCTGGTGCTCAGGGGGCTTGCGGTACTGGTTGTGTGGCCTCATATAAAGAAGAATGGACTTGTCTATCATGTCAATTCTGTGTATCATGTTGCAGCATGATGGAATTGTTGCTGAGCCAATGGTCACCTGGTGGGTGGCCTTTGGAATCCTGTAAGCCTTTTATGAAAGGGATTGTCGCAGTAGGGAAGCCACAGCAACCCAACCCAACGAAAATTGGCCGTTGTTGAAAAATAGCAAGGTCCGAGGTCCGGCCCTTACACTACAATTTTCATAGATGTACGAGTACCATCGAGTTTGTGTGAAATCAGGTCTGAAATCCCATGATTTAGAAAAACATATAACCTCATGTTTCATATGTTTTCATATGTTTCCAGACATTTTTCCATCTTCCTATTATCTATTGAAATTATCGAAAACCGGACACTGCCCAGACCAGAACCAAAGCTTCGCTGAAAGATCGCTGACAGGATTTGACGGTTGTGTTCCTTGGCCAAGGGGCTCTGGAAAATGATGAAATGGCAAAATGGTGATTTCAATGGGTTCCATCACATGTCCCATGCTTGGTGGTGGTGATCTCCGTGATTCCATTCCATTGTTTTCATTGTTTGTCGAGCACTCCTGTGCATATGATATATATATATATACATATGTGTATCATACATGCACAATCATACACAAACACGCACACACACACACGTATAATACATATATATATATATAATGTTTATTGATTTATTTGTTTATTTATTTATTTATTTACTTCTTTATTTATTTATTTGATTATTCATTTGTTTATTTATTTATTCATTTATCTATCTATCTATCTATACATACATACATACATACACACATACATACATACATACATACATACATACATACATACATTTCATTACACATACATACATACATACATACATACATACATACATACATACATACATACATACATACATTACATACATACATACATACATACATACATACATACATTACCAATACATACATACATACATACATACATACATACATACATACATTACCAATACATACATACATACATACATACATACATACATACATACATACATACATACATACATACATAACCATTACATACATACATACATACATACATACATACATACATACATACATACATACATACATACATTAAACATTAATTACATACATTACATACATACATACATACATACATGCATACATACATACATTACATTACATTACATTACATTACATTACATTACATTTCATTACATTACATTACATTACATTACATTACATTACATACATTACATACATACATTACATTACATTACATTACATTACATTACATTACATTACATTACATTACATTACATTACATGCATACATACATTACATGCATACATACATTACATTACATTACGTTACATTACATTACAGTACAGTACAGTACATTACATTACATTACATTACATTACATTACATACATACAATATTTATCAATATTTGATAATATACACGCACCCCGTCACAACATGTTTGTTGACTGAACTCACATGACTATTGGGTACATCACTTCCCATTCGTTTGCCAGCTACAAGTGTTCCCATCCACACTGGCTGCATCACTATTTGATGCTTGAAATCCCACGTCTGCTCCTCCTCTTTACTTGTAGACAGCCCGTATCCCCACGTATCCTCTTGTAACTCAAAGGACAGTAGAAAATGCTCTTAAACTTTACGCCCAATGCACGTGTGATTTTATTGTTCAAGATCCCAGGGTTCCCTTAACATCATAACATCCTTGTTTTTTTCAGAAGGGTGCATCAGGTTCCTGAATCCAATTTCCTTCATAGGTTGAAAGCACACATTTTTTTGATTATGTTAAGTATCGAACCACCATTTCAAGCCTAAGGCCGTGCAACCACAAGAAAGAGGTGAAAGTCTGGCCATCTTAGACGAAATGTCCTGTAGACTTGCCTTAGGCCAAATATCCTGCATCCTTTGCAGACTATAACATAGACCATGTACATATATATATATATATTTATACACACATGTATTCCAATCTGTCTCATTCGCGGCAGAAACAACTAATCCAAAAGTATGTCCGATCAACCTCCCGCAAAACAGGATGGTGCGCTATGAAAAAAGACAAAGATGATCGAAATACGTGATCCGCTTACCATCCGGTAATCAAACATGTCAATGGTTGAATCCACCATTTATAATTAGATCATTTTCCTATTTAAATCTTCCTTCACAGGGGATTTCCAATTGCCATGTTTGATTACGTGAAGGTACCTCAAATTTGAAGATACAATGCAATACCCAATGTACTTGAAAGGATGGGTCGATACCTGTGCGACCGTTCGTTGGGGGTTAAAGATCTAGTCTAGCCAATTGAATTGGGATGTCAGGGTTTGGAACCAATATGAATAAAGCATCAGAAAGGTCCCCGACATCACATGTGCCCCCATATTGAACATAGTAGCATGATATAATCCTACGATATCCTACGTATATAACATGCAGAAGGAGGTCCCCATGTCCAATGGAAAAGCCACACATAGAAATATAACACACGCAAACGTGCACATGTACATCTAAAGATGTATGTTATTTATAATACATATACGCTATGTACACACATATATATATATATGCATTGACAGTTTACAGTAATTACAATTGAGACCTTCCGGAGCAGGTAGAAACCCTCTGCCTCACATCATGACTTGATACTGTCTGAGATACTAATATCATAACATTGTGTAATCCATGGCTATAATATATCGTATATGATCATATATGTCTGTGCAATCCATATGCATCCAAAGAACGACACCACGACATCATTCCATGATCATTGCAGAATAGTGCAGAACCTGAACCGATTAAACATCCCCTTCTAGACGGGGTCACCACGCTTACCAAACCAATTTCAGTGCTGCTTTTACCCTCCACAAATCGACAAAGATCAAGTAATTCTAGTATGTGTCATGATATTTCATGACTCCAAGGATACTCAAGGTTCATTCACTGGATTGGTTTAAGGGAAAATTTACAGGAAACCTCTATATTTGATGGGAAAAACCATGGTTTCCGGTTAAAATTTTCCCTTAAACCAATCCAATGATTCATATCTCAAGGATTCCATCATTTTTGTCGCTGTTCATCTCCACTTCTCCACCGGATCCGACATTGCCACGTCGCCACTTCGTCTTCCATCTCCTCTGCGAGGCTCTGCACATCGCTCTGTCGCGCCTGGAAAAGTTGATGGTTTTTGTGTTTCTCTGGGGGATTTTGGTAATCTGGAAATACTCTACTTACTTGTGCTTAGTAGGGAATGAGGGAATGACCTATAATAACCATTAATAATCATCCCATTCCCATCCATTCCCCCATTCCCTACTAAGCACAAGTAAGTCTAAAATGAGGATTTTCTGCGAATAGATGAGAACACTATAATGGGATATCCCAGTATATCCCAGTATATCCCAATTGCATTCGCATTGTGGTTGGATAATCCCCATTACATATTTGTTTTTTCTGGATATTCCTGGTATATCCTCATTTAGAAATATCGTACAGCACAGAAACAAATTTACCCTGTCATCAAACATGGCTAGCTGGGAAATCCCCGAAGAACATGGAGGCTTATAGCTAAAATCATCAAAGTAGATGGTAGGCTGTCCATTGGCATGTTTGACAACTAAAGGGTATGGCAAATGGGCAGAAGAAGAATAACCTTGGCAACATGTCCTGTACCATTTGCTGGGCCTTGATTTGAATGCTGATCGAGTCTGAAAATTGGTTGAAGGGAAAATGTATTAACAAATATATACAGGTTTTCCCCTAACAAAGTTCGTTCCCCTAATTGATATGTGATGGATGGGATACTAGGTAACCATGCGATGGGAAATTCAACTGAAAAGGGGTCCATATGTACCATCTGTGAATTCCTTGGCCCTCAATCAACAAAGATACAATGGATATCTTACATTAGCTTGCCATGATTCGAATGGTTGATCTCTGCACGCTGATTTCTCTGCTCGAAGAGTCAAAACCTCCAAAACATTGCAGACTTGGAATGCAGGTTGTCGGAAATGCCTGCAGTGGATAGCATATCCCCAAGACAAGATCCAAACCTAAACAGCCTTTTCACCCAAAGGTACTTACAAAGATAGTCTCTCGACGGTCAGTTTCAAAAGACAGTTGCGGACTGGTGCTGCATTCCCATTTGCATCCCAGTTAAGTTAGTAAGTGGCATATAGATAGTAAATAGTATAATCACTTTACAGACCATGTGTATGTACAAGTGCGGATATGCCATACAGAACATGGCTTAGTGATGCTTAGTGTATCCATTTAACTCAGCCATAGCTTAGCCCCATCTCTGGTCAAGGCCAACCCATCAAAAGTATTGAAACGTTCGATCCAATGGCCGTTTTTCCCAATTTTCAAAACAGGAAAGGGATTCAATTGTTCCACTATAGTTGCTCCCAAAATGATAGATGTCAATTTTACCAAAATGAAATTCTATGGTTTTTGAGATGAAATGTGATTAATCCATGCAATATGAAGTCGACCTCAAAAAAAAACTCATCTGGTCCGTTTTGTTGCAGCAGAAATCGAAATATCGAGGGGCCTCAGCAAAGGTGTCCACCACCACGGCCACAATCCTGGGATCATCTGCGATGAGGATTTAAGCACCTAACATGGGGGTTTAAGATGATTTCACCATCAAAAGATGCGGCTTTAACCACCAACCACGGTTTGAATAACTCACATATAATTGTAGAAACAACTTGTTCCCATCATTCAATTCTGGGACGAACTGGTTGGTGAATCATCCCAAGTAAGACAAGAAATAAAACCAAGATAAACTAAGTTCAAATCACCAATCAGTAAATGTTATCGCAAGGTGGCCCCCGCAGTGATAAGTGGGTTGGCTTATAATCCCCATGACCTATTGTTATAATCACGATAAATCCAAGCCAACTAAGTTATAAGCCGACTTTGCAGTAGCTATCTAGGGGTCCCATCTTAGGATACCAACCCCAACTGGTTGGTTGATGAAAATAGAGGGGTCACAACCTTTGAACACCGATTCTGGCAGCAGTTTGACCCTGAGAATTCTTCCAACCCCATACTTATGGCAGGGTCTATGTTAATTGGAGGGATGGTGACGCGTGTATTGTATGCATATATATGTATACTATACGTATATCCATACATACATACATATATGTATATACCGTATACATCTGCACATACATACGTATCTCTATATATATATACATATATAGATATATAAATACATGTATATACGTTTTTTGTATAAATATAAATATAATATACATATATACATACGCTGTATCTGAAAAAAATGCAGAAAAATGTTGGCCGATCTGGCAAAAGCTGACCGTCAAGTCTTGAAGGGGCGGGGCCAAGATCCCAACCCCAATCGGTAAGCCTGGCAGATGAGTCGCCTCCCATGGGGTGATCTGAGGTACTCCCATGGGTCAGTGGGTAGGTCGAACCCATATAAAAAATACGCATCGAGACATCTGCTGAAAACGGGTGTCAAAGAATCGCAGTGGTACCTCTCTACCGTTGTTTTGGATCATATAATCCATTCCTGCCAATATCAAACAATCAAATACCCCCAGAACCCTTGGATTAAGTATTGAATTTGTTCATTTTGTGGGCCCATATGTAGCTTCAATATTGCTGTAGGACTATGGGCTTAGAAACAGAAATGGGCAGAGAAGCCAAGCAATGGCTCGGAACATCGTGCTTTCAACCGGCAAAAACGGATCCCCAAAGTCTATAAAAAAAAAAACTGCAATACAGGCACCGGTCACTGTTTGTACAATGAATGTGGCCTGCAAATTAGCCAGCACATCTTGGCCGAGCAGTTGGTTCAATGTTTAACCATAAACCTGTCCTGCTTGGCAGCTGAAAAAGAGATGAACATGTAAACACCAGCTGAAACCCATCAACCAAATGATAGTTCAGCCTGCTAGGGATCCCACAAAACAGTGACTAAAAAAAAGACAGGCTGCAAGATCTTTTTGGCAACACCCGGTGCCCCATATCGCCCGAGTGGCAAGTTGAGCACTCCGAAAACCAAAGACAAGAGGGATCCTGATGATCCGGGATCCAGGAATTTTGTCTGAACCGGACTTGTCAATACAGAGGGGTCTCAGGATTCCAAACCCCGAACCACCAACACACCATTCCTAACATTGGAAGAAGAAACTCACTGATTGTTCCTGGGTTCCCGCACCTGTAAGAAACAACTCCTGCGTGTATAGATAGATCTGGGTTATACACATCTTCATGTGCCTAGAGAGAGAGAGAGAGAGGGAGACAGGTAATCAGGTATTTCTTATGTACATAATCTTACATACAAATATTGATATTGATTTACAGCTTGTTCTCGTTGCTATCCAGAAAGAACAATGGCCGGGTCCAAGGCTCCCACGAAGACGATCGCAGTCTCGGGGTGCTCTTGAATCACTGGCACTGCGATCTCTCCCCAACTGTCCCCCGCAATAACCGTCCTGTGGCCAATGCAACGGTGATCATTTGAGATCCATGGGTTAGCAGTGAGGTGTAGCCCAAAATATGCCAGTTGCACGGGGAAACATACTGACTCGTTTATCATGTGGTCTCGCCACCAGCGAGGCCGTTCGTAATGGACGCAGGGAATGTCGTCTTCGTTTATCACTAATTAGCAATTTTGCAGGCCGACAAACAGCAAACAATTCACAAAACATTGTCAAATGGCAGATTTGTGATTTGGATAGATTTGGGATATGCAGTCTCCGTATTCTTATGAGTCTAAATGGCTCACACAGAGCCCCGTGCCAACAATTGATTTGAACAAGAAAAAACCAAACTGATCAAACTGCAAACAAACACACACACACACATATATATATATATATATATATCACAAAAAAACAAACAGCTTGCACCAAAATATGTTGTAAGAGAACCAACAATACAAACCAAAAAAATGCGATACAGTATCAGTATATAGAAGAAGTAGAGTTGGGAGACGAGGGTTGTGAGGGGTTTGAGAGGGAGGCCGAGGGAAAGGTTCCAGGAAGTAGCAGAAAATATGCGAAAAACTGTGGGAACAAAATACACAAAAAAAAACATAGTGTTGAGAGAAGAGGGCCAGAAGGGGGGGGTCTGAGTCATGCAAAAAAACACAGGGGAGAAACTCGGATAAACATTCAAAAACATTATATAAAACAACACAGCAAAAGTAAAGATCAGAAAAAACAAACAAAACATGATCACAAAACCATCTTAAAATTACAACACATTGCCAAAACGAGCAACATAGACATAGAGTTGACTTTTGACTTTATTCGAGATTTGGTTATTGTTTTTTGTTTAGATCTTACGAGCATCTTTTATTTATCAATTGTGATGTTGAGTCTATGTGGGACTTATGAAGTTAGACTCAATCCCACAATAACAATAATATCAAACGAAACCCCTCCGAGGGTTCGTCCGCAAATCATGCATCTCAAAATCTCATGGTTCATCAGCATACCTTCGAAATTCCGGGTATACCCCATGGTATCCCATGCGATCCCGGCATCTCCCGGTGCGATCCCGGCACCTAAATAGTAAGAGGTTGGCATCCATCACGGAAGACATTGCCTGGGATGGGATCCAGCTCAGCAGCTGCCAAACATTAAGGTCTCGGCTCTCATTCAGTGTGTTGAATCCAAGTGATGTAAGGAAAAAACATCAACAAACCCATGCAAGACCAACGATGTTACCATATGTATCCATATGTTACTTAACTTATGGGTTTCCCATACCTTTCCCGGCGAACTCTGTGCAAATCCTAAGCATCCAGTAGACCATACTGTACCCATTGATGTTAGGCGTGCAAGGTCGTTCGCAGATAAGCCCAGATAATTGCTGTGGTGAACCGGGACCAAAGCGCAGTCGCAGGGTGCTGGAAGATGTTTTGCTGGATTACTGGGCTGACAACTGTTCAAGAGAGACCCTGCCAAAACCATGTCAACATTGCCACATCGCCCTACTAGAATGCACAGGTTCCCTGCGCTGGGGGATGCAGCGAGTATGCCATAAAGCAATAGAATCCGTCACGGGGGGCGCCACAATTCCAGATCCCAAACCAGACATCCACCATTGTTGCAAGGAAACATGTACCAACTGGTTGGTTGTTGAGACCCGTACTCTAGCAAAAGTCGACTGTAGCCGGTGGACAGAAACATGATTGTGGAACCACCAGCCAGAAAATGCAGCTGATATCAACAAGCTGCTCGCCCGCATTGATGGCAACCACTTAAGGCTCCATTCGTCGCAACCATCTGGGTCACAGATGGATAGATCCTGAACACACGGCGACGCCAAAGGCCCTTGCTGTTTGATCGATGTACAAGTAGTGGTTAGACTAGAGCTGTTTCCATCCAGATTTTGATCATCCCTATCAACAAAGCAGCAAAACGGCATGCAACCAGCAGGTTTTCCCTACTGCACCTTCAGTCTTCAAAAATTCTAGAATTGCAAACGGCACTAGCCCAATGTCAATCAACAATGCAGGGAGGAATCCTTAGGTAAAATGGAGAAACAATATTGCAGGGTCTATAGGTCCTGGATCACTGAACAACTGAAAGACAAACTTAACTTGGATCCTCGGACATGTTTTCATCCATGATCCCTGTCTGAGCAGCTGTCGCTGCCCTTGAAGTAATAATATATGGCAGGCATGGGACTTCATTTCAAAAAGACATTGAATTGGGAGCGAAATTGATTCAGCAAGCCTATCATCCAAATTGGTTGAAGATGGTGATCAAATGACGCCAAGCAATAACAATAATAACAACGCCCCCCCACTTGGGTGACCATCCTTGTCAGTAATTAAATCGTTTGCAGCAGGAATTATCATAGTCAAAATCCACTAGTGCAAGAAATACCCTGTAGGAATCAGCAGTTGATAATAGCCCTTTCTGACTAATATGTTTGGTCATGTTTGGTCCAATTCCAACTTCCTGTTGACCATATTACATCCTATGCATGTTCTCTCTGTCCACCAGCAGAGGTTGGCGTTCAGATTTTCGTCCACCATCTGGCGATATAACCCCTGCAAAGGCTTCGCCCCCTCTCACTACCACCCAAACCGTTCCATCAAGCAACGCAGAATAAAGCAACGCTTTTAATTCCCAAGAACGTCAAGCCTTGAGCCCTGCGATCCTTAGGTTTCTCCATATATGCATAAGGTATATATTATATATGTGTATACATAGTAGGTGTGCGCATAGCATGCAATACACTCCCACCTAATAAATAATTTGCCCAGACTCATTTCGACCATCAACATGGCCCAGACCTCAAGGGTACGGCAACTGATCTGCACATGAATCCAGTGGATCAACCTTTTGCATCAAAGGTCAGGAGGGATTGAAGACTGAGACCCCAGACCGTCATCACGATAAAGCACAGCAGAAAGGACCTTGGATTTCTTGCTGATGAAACATCCTCTGGAATGCAAATGCTACTGGTTTTGGAATGTTTTGGCCAGTGAACTTCGGAGTTCAAAAGCAGGTTTCAGTTTCTCATGCCGAAAACTTACCCACCATGGATATTGTAGTAAACTTACCAGTGGTGCATAAAGCTTGAAGAGGCTGAGGCTCGCCCTCGAGCGCATCTTAGACACCTGAATTTCCCCAGGTCTCTGACCCCCTTGCTGAAGCGCCGGGAAATCCCCAGCCGCCAAGCATTCAAATGGAGAAAAAAAACATCTAAAAACATCTGAAAACATCTAAACATACCATAAAGTTTAGGGTGATTTTCCAGTCATCTTTGATGACACTGGAGGATGTGAAGATATGTCTTCGAGTCTTCGCAAAGCCCGGTGGCCAGAGAAGGGTGCGAAAGCATGTTGCCATCATCATGGCCAACCTGGGGCGGAAATCCAACATGGCTAGCTGGGAAATCCCCAGGTGAAGTTCCATTATTTTCCTAGCTATGACCGGGCATTACCCCATTGAGCCACGGGATGAACTGCACCCCCAAGTACAATGGTGATATAACCGAAATACAATTCGAACATAATTGATGAGATACCATTTCCATCCATTTCCCAGCCTCTAACAGGGACTGAACCTCTGAGAATTGACATGTTTTTTGTTGGATTTTTTTTGTTTTGCATCATCCAACTCTGTGTGCATGGCAGGTCGTCATTTTAGTTTGGGGGCAACTTCATGATGTGTTTTGCTATTCTGGGAAGCGTAGCACGTGTTCAGCATCCGAATTACAACCTCTTTTGATCGGATTGGGATACAACCAAGTTGACGTCGACCCCGGAAAAGTAAACACTGATTGAGAAGTTGGGGGGGTGCCTGAGCAAATAGTATTAATCATGTGATGCACGTATATACTTTCTACCAAGAGTCGCCAAGAAAATCGTACCTGCACTTAAAAACCCAACATTGATCACCTACGGTCAACAAACAAAACAAGATGGAAAACCCATGGAGAAACCCAAGGAGAAACCCAAGGAGAAACCCATGGAGAAATCCATGGAGAAACCCAAAGAGAAACCCATTATGGAGAAACCGAATAAAAATCATCTACTCTCATCGTGGGTTTTTATTTTTCATCGTTTTCCCATAAGAACGCCGTCACTTAAAATCATATACATTCATACTATTTAATTATCGATGAAGAAGAACAAACGGATTAGACAAATCACCAGTAAGAGTCATCAATTCATTTTGAAACTTTTTAGACCAGGGAAGACCCAAAAAAATGCATGTCTTCCTCATTCTCACTGTTGCCTAGTAGGGAATTTGGGAACTCGATGGAACAGGATGATTGTTACTGCAATACTATGGTCATAATCACAGATCTTTCCCCAATTACGAAAGACACCAGGTGCCTTGTCCCCCTGAGCAAACCACCACCACGGCCGCGGAACTTATGGAGCTCCTTCAGGGATCGATTGCGCTTCAGGGAGTGCAGAATCCGAAAGATCCGAACCTGTCAGATCGGGAAATCCCCAGTGAAATGGACAAAAAAAATGATACATATGTATATATAATATATACATATGTATATAATTATATACTTATATAATTATATAATTGATTATATAACTATGTAATATATATATATAAATATTGAACACATGGGACAAGTCCACATGAATGGATGGTTTTTGTGGGAAAATCATCGAACTATAACTCATGGATTTTCCGGACATGTTTGATGAAGCCGGAGGATACTGGGGGATGACTCTATATGATTCCTCTCAACATGATTTGCGAATCGAGTTGATGTCGACTTCCAATGAGTTTCTATCAAAGGGGAAATGGATGGAAATGAATTGCACATGTTTATGCTAGCGGGTCTTTTGTACTAGCCCACCAAGCAAGGTTTCGTTGTTGGGGTTGGGGTGGCGTGGGGTGGGGTGGGCTAATAACGTTGAAGTGCACTTGCGCACATACGTGATGCTACGCTGCAAGACCTCCTGAAAGAGACGGGACAAAGCTTGGCAAAGCTCTGAGGGCGCAGGCTGAGGGCTTCCAAATATCCGACTCGTTTTTGAGAAGAAAACAATGGAAAGGTTACAGAAACGCACCAATGAACATGTGAAAAAACAAGAGGCCATTTTCACGCACAAGATTATCACGGCATTGAGGCAAGACACGGATTTTCAATAAATCGTGGGACAGTGAAAGCCCCACCGGAATGTTTATGGAGGGGTTGTTCTAGAACCCGATCTCATGTCCGAGATGGTAAGTTTTGAAAGGTGAGATTCCAAGTTTCCAATCATTTGGAGGCCGCTTACAAGCTTACAACCCCAAACACAACTGGGACAAAATATGATATGTATATATATATATATATTTATTTATTTATTTACTTATTCATTTATTTATTTACTTATTTATTTACATTATATCATACTAAATTGGAAAATATGGGAAAAATTGGGAAAAGTACAATTCTTCACACATCTAAAGCCTGGAACATCCTGGAACATCAAAAAAACCTGCTGTGATCTGCTGTCTACATGTGGATCTATGATCTATTCATGACTACTTGGGGTCCGGGAGAGCTCAGCCGTGGCCGCTTGGGGCCCCTGGTCCCAGGATCCGAGGAATTCTAGCGTCAACAAGTAACCAATTGGACCACTGGTTCGCACACAGTCACAGACTATTGACATAGTTGTAACTAATTGGCCGTTACGGTAATCGATCAAATTTCATCCACGAATCCTCTTGCAAGTGGAATAACCGCAAGTCACCCCATGAGTCGGGAGTTTAATATCCAAACTTGTGCTTCCGTTGCTACCAAAAAATATTCGTGACCAAAGCAAAGTCTATGCTTCAAGTCATGGTCAAGCTCAAAAAATGAAAGTAAGGTCCATGTAAGCAAACCCAAAAAACCAGGGTAACCAGGGGGTTCATTTATCCTGGATTAACCTTGCCAAATGTGTGGGTAGGGCAGGTTCCCTTTCTGACAGCGGACCTCTATCAATACGGCCTTTCAGAAGAGGCGCTTTGGACCCTGATCATCCTATCACACATGCATCATTGTCATTCATTGTCAGTAATTATATATTCATCTAGTTTTGCACCTCACTCATGCTACCACTGCCAAAGAAAATGAACCCATTAGCGAACCTGGCTGACATCCTCAGCAAGTTTCACCAACCTTTAGGCCAGGCCACAAGTCTCAAGGACCGCATCATGGCCAGCTGAAAGCCCAACCTCTCCGACAAGATCAACTCCTCATCACCAGGCATCACCAGGCTGTCAATTCTTCCATGATTTTCCATTGGAATCACTGAGGCACTGGCACTGTCAATATTGTACATGTTACAATATTGATTGTCACAATAATGAATGTTGTATAGGCTGGTCAATGGACAGTGCCCCCTGCTGCCAGTGTGAACATCATACCTAGCAGTGGATGCCCTTTCCAGGGCATAGGACGTGCGCTAATGTCAATATTTGGCAAAATTGACATAGATTGACATAGGCCACAACGTGGAGACAAGTTCAAAAACTAACCATTGCTAATCGCTACCTATATAATACAAGTAGGTGCTACCAAAAGATGCCTTGATGGTTTCATATCCCATTCCTCATCTGTTCAGCTGCTTACAAATCACCTGACCTTTCATTGCACGGCCGGGTCATGGAAGTTGTCGCCTCTCTCTTGAGATTCTTGAGGGATAGCGACAACACTACCACAAGTGGCATCTCCATCCACATCTTTAAATTTTAAGAGAAAACCAACCCCAAAAAAAGCACTACTGGACTACTATAATCTGTTCAAAATTAGGGTTCTGAGAAACACACAAGTGCAGTTGCCATAGTAAACCATCCCTTCTTGTGCTGCTTTGCAGTCAGGCCAGTGGAAACAATGGTTTCATGCTGATATCCAGCTGCTTGACCCATCATATGTCTCCCCATTTTTGCTTGGGAATATGGATGCAACCACAGCTCAGCTCGGAAAATCACTGCTAGATCCGTTTCTTCACCGGAGACGACTACAAAATATCAAACCAAGCATCCAAGAGTAGCTCGACCCAACCAGCGATGATGATCAACCAGTCAAGGAGCATCATCCAGCTGAATCGGCTCATCCCCTCAGTGATCCAGAAGAGCACCACGGCCTCGCAGGCTTCGTTTCACGACGCGCGCCGAACGACCGGCTACGTTGCGGCTACGGTATTGAGCAGGATGGAACATGAAAATCATGAAAAATTGCAAGAAAGTAACATGACATCAAAAACACACCTTGAAGCACCAAATCGAACGATTCGAAGGTTAGCATTGAAACGCGGCCCGCGCTTTTCTGGTCTCCGCTATTGTCGGAGAATATTCTCATGTTTGTAGACTATCACCCTTGGAGCCGTAACATTCACTCGAGCAGAATGTCCCCATAAGGATGTGACCCATCCAACGGCTTTCCTCACACCAAGCTATGCGAAGCGAAATCATCAAGTGCTTCCACCCACGGCAAGTGGAAAGAGTTTGCGGATCTAAACCACCCCTTTATGAAATTTGAATGAACAAAATGGGTTTGTCTGAAAACTGGCTACTCCAAAATTTCATCAAACATGATCATGACTTTCCCCTTTCTGTTAAGATCACAGTCTTTTTTGGGGGGCCCATTTTCAGATAGACCCAACTGATCATACGCCACGGCCTCCACTGTGTACAGGATCAAGCAGGCATCCGAAAAAATCCTTGGCGGCATGTGACGCGGGTTTGAACGCGGGGAGTGGCCTGAAAACTTACACAAACTTCCTATGGATTCCTGAGGATCCAAATCCCTTCTGCAGGTTCTGCGGTTTTGAGGTATAAGTTTGGGATTGAAGTGCCTTCTGAATGACTGGGATCCATAGGACCATAGGATGTACTGTAACTTTACATACACCCAACACTAGTTTGAAGGACCAATATTTAGAGTAAGATTGACAAATAGTGATTAATAATTGATTAATGATGATTAATGCTTGATAGTGTGCATTGTGGCCATATGGAGGGGCCCTCTTGATCTACCAATGTGTTCGACCCCCAAGGACTTCAGCGGGGTTTGTTCAGCGGCCTCAAATTGATTCAAATTGCCTGACATAAACCAGGTTTATGCCTAGACTGATTGTGTATCGGATTGTATCAGTAATGACTTGGGGCACAACCGGTTGTCAATTGAGGCTCCCGCGAGGCTGCCTAATCGCATCCACCAAGAGAAACTCTGCACTGTCAGAGTTCTGCACATGATAACACATGCAAAGCTTCCAACCGAACCCGGAGGTTGCTCGTAGAATAACCAAGAAATGTGCCTTTAGACCATGTGGATAGTAGTGACAACCACCGATCAGAGTTAGGTACCCAAAACTTGGATTGGAATGTCCACCCCGTCTGCGAGTTTGATCCTTCCCCATGGTTTCCTTGAGACCACCATGATCACCAGGGCCACAAGTAAGTCTATAAGTCTATGACAATCAAACATGTGTTTGTGGTGGCGACATGATTCACGGCCAAAAATGATATGATATCCAAGACTTTATCGAAAATATGGCCTTGTCCAAACGTGGGAAGCACCCCTAAGACTGCCACTTTAATGTAGAAAATGATCAGAACTCATTCCGGGATGCCCAATTTGGAGGCAATATGAGGCAATTAACAGTGCCATTCCAAGCGGCGACAAGGCCGTGCTGGGCATCGATCCGCTTGCCCGGGCGTCGATCTCCGCGCTGGTGCAGAAGGCATCGATCAACACCACGACAACCATGAAATTGGCGAAATACCTCCAACATCTCCGACTTGTCATGGACGCATCTCTTGGGCATTCACCAACGATGACCCCAGAAGAAAAAACAAATGGGTTGATCGCTGGGCAACAGAAAAGCACCCATGGATATGGCGGATGTGTCGGATAGCAACAGGAAGGAAGCATACAGGCTTGAAATGGTTTGAAACTGGAACCAGCACAGGAATCCCCTGTGCCAACCCATGATTTTTAAAGGCAACCGAGCTTTGAAAAAGCTCTTGAAGGATCATCCCAAGAATCATGAGTGGCTCCCCCGTTCCGAGCTAAAGCCTGTTCACAACAAAAATTGGGATCACTTACAATCAATGGTTGCTGGACTGGAAAAACAAATCACACTCACCAGTTTCGATGCATGCTTGATGATCAACCAAATCAAGCTGCCACTTGCTTCCAATTGTCCCATCCCCCTGAGAGGAAACACCCCAAGAAACCTTAATTGACTGTCTCAATTACTGTCTGGCTCTGACCTTTTTTTGTCAGATCAGTTTGAGGGCGACAGGCTTGGCTCTAAAAACCTTTCATGGCCAAGACACAGCCCGTTCATGAATTGCTTAAGCAAGGACACCTTCCCCAGAGCGTTCTTCGTGGATTGCTGGATGAAATTGGCATTCACACTCACACGCACCTCCCACGCTGCCATTTTTGGCCATTGGTCAAGTCATCGGGTTGGGATTTGAAGCTAAACCCTGTGTTGTTGAATTGGGGCGGCACCATTTTAGTGGCAAATTTATCATGAATTGTCATGAATTGTCACTATTTGAGGGGGGCTCCCGCCAAATTCATCAATCCAGCCGACGTGCCCAGGTCTGCGGCGATCAACTGAAACCATCTGGGGAATGCGGAGATGGCTCATAATTCACTCAAGAATGAATAGTTCCAATACTAGACCAGTTCTGGGGAGTGTTTCACATTTCACACATGTTTCTCTGAAAATTAGAAGATAGCCACAACTCCCACCTTTGAGGCTTGGAGCTTCTGTTCGTGTCATCCCATACTGGGGTCCCAATTTTAGTGGCGCCAAATACACGAAGAATTTCACCACATTCACTGCGGTTGCTGCAACAAACGCAGGTTGTTATTTTTCGGTCTTGGCCCATGATCCCAGTTTCTCTTCAAGGAATACCAACTTTCTTGCTACTGAACTCGCCATCTGGATGTTTCTGATGGCATTTGCCGTCCTTTTGAAGTTCTGAGCTGCCCTGATCGACACAGAAATCCACCATTGGTGTCTTTGGGATTCCCCTGATCCCAACACAAATGGTGATGCCATCGAGACATAAATTCAGATGTTGGATCATCCCCCATCGCTCCAGGGCACATTCTTCGACGACAGCTTGTTGCGGCTGTTGGATCCCTTCAAACTGGCCCCAGCATCCGGGGTACCCACCGCGTCCGGGCTGCCAGCAACGTCCGGATCCGCAGCACTCATCTCATGCTCCATGGCCGGGAGATGTTTGCGATCAAGGCGCAGAACCACAACGCTTGAGCCGGGGAGTACTTTCAGGATGTTGTGGGATGGATTTCTAGGCAGCATCTTCAAAAAAGATTACAACATATAAAACAAATATCAGGGTATACTGAGAAAGTCAATGTACCAATAAACGCATCGTGCGTTCACATACAGCAATTCTAGGTGCTGATCTTTTTGCTGGGTCAATGGGGATAGAAACTTCCGGTATTCAAATCTGGCTCGATTTAAAATAATCTTTATCTTTGTGGACTAACACAGCTGGGTGACTTGATGATTGGCATGTTTGCCGCATCGTGATCTATGCATACAACGAAGGAAACATGAACAGTTTCGCTCGAAGATGCGTTCAAACAAAGAACCGCTTCAGGAACACAGATGTGCTTCTTGGCTGGTTCATGTGAAAATGGAATTCTAACTTACATCAAATAGTTCCCAGAATGTTCTGGGACATGTAGTGTGTTGACCACCCAAGGCATCCAAGGTACAGAGGTACCGAAAGCGCGCTTCCAAGGCCCGCTCTGTGGCCGGCCGTGTGCTTGGGAAGCTCATCCAGCGACCCCGACGTCCTAATGGCCAGTGGCCATTTTGATGAATTTGACATCAATGATGTCAAGTCAACTCAACCAATGAACAATATCCTGCTTAACTTCACATGCCAATACCAGTATCCGTCCAAGAATTCCTGAAACTTGCGTGAATTTCCTTTCCAGTGAAAGTGTCAGACTCATACGTCTCCAATATCTCAAGTCTCAAGACTCTTTCGATCTCTTTCGGCTATCACTTCACTTCGCAAATTTCGATGAAACCGATTGCAACCGCAAAAAAACGAAACCCAGCACCAGCCCTTTGACCAATCGTGCCCATTTTCCCCAGCGGTCCATAGCTGGGCGTGGCGAAGCTCACGTTGCGCCAGCTCCAAAGGTCCACCACAGCGTCGTCCGCCAGCCGGGCGGGCGCCACTTCCCAGTGGAGGTGTCGTTCTGCGCCGCTGAACCTGGGGACATTGGTGGTGAACGCATGGAAGGGAAAGTGGATAGCATATATATATATATATAGACGGAGACGACTCATAAGAAGACTTTTATCTGCTTATGACACCTCAAAATCAGGGATTTTCCTCAAATAAGACCCTACCAAAAATGACCTGCCCCAAAAGTGACCCAGTAAGAAGCAGATTTCAGGAATTTGTAGTTTTATGGGGAAAAATGGTGGAATTGTGAATCTGCTTCTTACAGGTCAATCCCGAAAGGCAGATGATTCTTTCCTTACAAGGCATCCGTGATCGTCCATGACTCCAAATTAAAAAAAAAACATGTTTGCCTCTTCCAAACGGTGAAAATGTGCTGCTTTCTTGGCTGGTTGCCTCTTGAAGGAAAACCAGTGACCACCCTTGCCAGAAATATGTGTTTTTTTTTAATTGGCCTTCACTATCCAGCGTGTAATACCCAGATTTTGGAATTTAATTGTTACAGCCCCTTGAAATTGCGAGAAATTGGGACTGATTTGGGCAACTCAATCAGTGTTGAAAGGTGCTGCCTGCTCTAAGAGCCAAACATCTATAGCCAAAATGTTGATGATGTGTCAAACAGTTTTGAGAAACACATTGGATTGAAAAAAGTAATTAAACACCGCGAACATAGAATTGAGTTTCAAGTCAGCATGTCAATTTACATGTTGAATTTTTGAGAGGACAAATGTTGACCACCAGTGCTAGCAACCCACAACTACGTGAAAAAAGGCTGTTTTCTTAGCCAGCTGCCATGATAGTAAATACATGCCGCAAGATCTTGAAGGAAAAACAGCGACCACCCGTCCAGAAACCCACAAATGTCTGAAACATATGCGTTTTCTTGACCTTCACTATCCAGCCCTATTGAAATTTGCGAGAAATTGGGACTAGTCTTGGCAACAAAAGGAACAGCTGGGCCACAAAAACCTAGGACGTCAATATCCAACTAAAATTGTGAAATGTTCAATCAG
>BGPT01002498.1:5316-23058 GCA_003297045.1 Symbiodinium sp. clade C Y103 | reverse complement strand
TCTTCTTGTTCTCCAGCAGAGATTCGTTCCAACCTTCGGCTTTCAGCTGCAGGACGAGGTCAATGACAGTCATTTGCGTCATGGGAGGCGCAGGGTCTGCTAAATTTCATGGGTGACCCTTACCCCTGCGACTAAGCCCCCCCCTTGCGATTAAGGTTCCTGTGTATCCAGGACTGTGTTTTCAAGGGTGAAAATGGACCAGTGCCGGGTTCATCCAATTCAAGCATGCGTTTGGGAAAATCAAGCAGCTGACAGTCAGCAACCTTTTCTTCTGCGATGCCACNAGGGTGAAAATGGACCAGTGCCGGGTTCATCCAATTCAAGCATGCGTTTGGGAAAATCAAGCAGCTGACAGTCAGCAACCTTTTCTTCTGCGATGCCACAAGCTTTGCTTTAATGCAAAGAGAAGGCAGCGACAGCAACATCCCTTGGAAAAGCCAGCCAGCACGAACAATCCGATAAGTAACAAATACAACAAACTGACTAGCTAATGACAAAAAAAAGAATTGGGAAGTAGTCAGTTGGAACAAGCAGTTTCCTCTTATCTTCAAACCATTTTAGGATGACTTCTTGCAGAATCACTGGGCCTTTGATTCAGTCATCTTGTTCAGCAGTCTTTGCTCTCTTGTTGGAGTTGGCTGCCTTGAGCATGGCCGCAGTGATGCTCTGCGATTCAGCTACTGGACTAGCACGCTTGGATGTGCTGCGCTTGGCATTGCTTTGACTCTTGGCTGCAGCGGAGGCGGCTTTGGCTCCGGCTTTTGCCTTAGCTTTGCCTTTGGCTTTCGGACTGGGTTTGGCNGCTGCGCTTGGCATTGCTTTGACTCTTGGCTGCAGCGGAGGCGGCTTTGGCTCCGGCTTTTGCCTTAGCTTTGCCTTTGGCTTTCGGACTGGGTTTGGCCGCAGCCGCTTTGGCTTTGGCCTTGGAAAATGCTCCCGCTTTGGCCTTTGTCTGTGGCTTTCCCTTCGGATCAGCACGCGCGGCCAATACGGAAGCCTTTGTTTTTGCCCTCTTTGGTTCCCGCTCATCGTCATTCACCGGTTCGACTGGGACATTCTCATTGGGGTCCTGCGGTGAACATATATATATATATATATATATCTCTCTCTCTCTCTTTCTCTCTGTATATATATATATACATATATATATATATATGTATATGTATGTGGTCAAATCTAAAATCTAAAATCTATAACTGAATCTTGCGTCACATCAAACCAAACTATTTGGGGAATTTCCTCAACTAACATTGTTTTTTTTTATGGACCAATTTCATAAAAAGAACTACCGTCCTCGTCCTCGTCCTCGCTTTCTTCAGATTCAAGCTCGTTAGGTGTCGCTGTCGTCGCCGGCATGCTACCATCAGGCGGTACTGCTACGGTTGCAGTGCCCTNCGTCCTCGTCCTCGCTTTCTTCAGATTCAAGCTCGTTAGGTGTCGCTGTCGTCGCCGGCATGCTACCATCAGGCGGTACTGCTACGGTTGCAGTGCCCTTATACATGTCCGGCATGTTGTTCTCCGGCCCATCAGCAGCTGCTGGGGTGTTGCTGTTGGGTGTCTGTTCTGGAACAAGATTCTGATCATTCTGATCCACTCCGGCGGCTCTTGTGGAACTCAAAGTGGATGAACTGCCATCACTGGTGGATGTGGACTCCGTGGCCGTGGACTCCGTGGACTCTGTGGTTTTGGTAGACGTAGATTCTGTAGTGGACGAGGTCGACAAAGGCTCACTGGAAACCGAGACCGGCACCAAGCCGAGGCCTTCCATGATCATGCAAAACAAAATCAATTTGTTTTCTAAAAAACAAGCCCGAGTATCAAACATCAAAAATTGTTTTTTTGGATGTGAGGCTGTCAGTCTGTCTTACATGAATAGGAGTATAATAGGAGCTGAGTATGAGAGTCGAAATATCTGATTTGACTTGACAGCCTTCGCAGCCGTCTCCTTGATCTTGTTCATCGTCGTTTGGCACCGAGACCGGCACCAAGTCGAAGCCTTGCATGGCAGGTCCTTCCATGCAAAACAAAGTCAGTTTGTTTTCTAAAAACAAGCCCGAGTATCAAACATCAAAAACTGTTTTTTGGATGTGAGTCTGTCAGTCTGTCTTACATGAATAGGAGTATAATAGGAGCTGAGTAGGAGAGTCGAAATATCTGATTTGACTTAGACTTGGGACTTGGGCATTGAAAGATTTACAGCCGTCTCCTTGATCTTGTTCATCGTTTGGCCCAGCAGTGGTAGCACACGCACCATCCCCTAATGTGGTGTGCTTGCTGCTGTCTGGCGATTCATCTNTTTCTTCGGCTGGAACTAATGCGTTGCGTCCCTTTGACATCTCTGCTTCAATTTCTGCAACATCTGGCTCTGGCTTGCCATTGAAGTCAGCAAAGTCACCGTCACTGTCACTGCCACCACCTAATCCGAATCCATTTTTGTCATCATCTTCATCTTCATGTTGATCATTGTTTTCTTCTTTGACGTCAGCAGAAGGGTTNTCACTGCCACCACCTAATCCGAATCCATTTTTGTCATCATCTTCATCTTCATGTTGATCATTGTTTTCTTCTTTGACGTCAGCAGAAGGGTTAGGATTGGCAGCCTCAGATTTTGCAACCCATGATGTCGTTCCGGTCTCAACATGTTTGAAATTTGAAAGCTTGAAAAAAATGGACTTGGCTTGGTTTTCAAAATTGTTGGATCCATAAAATCTCTTTGCAAACTGCAGGTAGGAGTATACCAGCACCATGGTTCTCATGTAATGTGGGGGGCTTAGAAGAAGGTGGTGCCTTAGGGCCGGCCTAGTGCCTACTTACTACCCTCTCAACCCGGCCCCCGGCCCGGCCCCACCCATTGCCCAGTGCAACCAATGAGCCAATTCCCTTTTAGCGAAGATAGCATCAATCCGGCTANTACTACCCTCTCAACCCGGCCCCCGGCCCGGCCCCACCCATTGCCCAGTGCAACCAATGAGCCAATTCCCTTTTAGCGAAGATAGCATCAATCCGGCTACTCTCGTCATGATCTTGAGCACTATGCCTTAATCCAAGGAGGATCCCAAGTTCATGGTCTGGTTCACGATCCTTTACCCTTTGTTGGTATGCTTGTCCCTGTGGTCGGGAAGTTTTGGATAACTCCANTTAATCCAAGGAGGATCCCAAGTTCATGGTCTGGTTCACGATCCTTTACCCTTTGTTGGTATGCTTGTCCCTGTGGTCGGGAAGTTTTGGATAACTCCACTTTCAAGAGCCGCAATCTCGCACGATCAGTCTGAGGAACTGGTTTGGCATCCTTCTTTTGCTTCAGCTTCGGGCTTGGCCCATCCGGATTCTCAGCATCTTGGCGTTGATCTGGTGCTCCGGGGTCGGGCTGATTTGCGGCATCANGCATCCTTCTTTTGCTTCAGCTTCGGGCTTGGCCCATCCGGATTCTCAGCATCTTGGCGTTGATCTGGTGCTCCGGGGTCGGGCTGATTTGCGGCATCACCAAGTGAAGCAGCAGCAGAGGCTGCCAGAGTTCGGCAGACTGACTTGACATTCTGAATGTTACCACCTGTCCTTTCGTCCTGACAGTGTCTNGGCATCACCAAGTGAAGCAGCAGCAGAGGCTGCCAGAGTTCGGCAGACTGACTTGACATTCTGAATGTTACCACCTGTCCTTTCGTCCTGACAGTGTCTCTATATATAACACACAAAATAGAATCAGCATACTACATATAAAAAAATGACTACGTATACCTAATATGTATATGTAGATGTATATATATATATATATACCATACTCTTTTGTATGTATCATATATGTATACATACAGTGGTTTACGTATGTACCATCTTAATTGAGAATGACAATTATATGATTTTGAATACTAATATGTCAATTTAATATGTCTATATGTGTGTGAAGTTTGAAACATCTATTGCCACTCCCAGGCCACACCTTATCATATTTAGACTTTCAAAGTCGTGCATGGTTTTGTGCATCTTTGATGGTGCTACGGCTATGCAACATGGAACTACCGGAACAAGAATTAGCTTGGTGATTCCGTGACGAAATTTTGTCGCGGAATTTTCTCAGAATCAACACCATCATACACCATCATCATCATCATCATCATCATCATCATCATCATCATCATCATCATCTGTTCTGCAAGTTCAAGGAACGTTAACATCCCCCCCCCCCACAGCCCCCCCCCCCTGCGTGTGCGTAGCATCAACTGCTTCAGCAAGCTCAAGGAACGTTAACATCCGTAGCATCAACTTCTTCTGCAAGTTCAAATGAACGTTAACATCCCACCCCACCCCCCCCCACCCCCCCCCACCCCATGATCATGTAGGTAGTTCCAAGGCTGGGCACGAGCCCATTCATACATACTATACCTACAAAAAGCTCTTGACAAAAAAGAGATCGCACACTGACTTGACACAGGCTGAGCTGTCCTCCTCGTTCACAAATTCCTTCCATCCATTGTTGGCCTCCGTCACATAGCGAGTCATGCCGTGAGGCCCAGCGCTCCTGCAACAGAGATCACTGGACTAGTCACCTAGTCACCTAGTTTGGATGATAAAGTCACTTATGTACGGTACGATTTGTTCCAGGTACACCCCTTTCGAATTCGAGCGAAACAGAACAGGGTTGCGGTTGAGCAATAGCAAATATTAAAGGGATGACTAGTGACTGATGACTTGATTTCCCATAACTTAAACGACACTGCTGGGCTCCATGGAAAGAACTTCTTCATGAACTCCAAGCACTTGAAGGTGTTGTAATCAATGACATTGGATGCCACTCTGTAGGAGACGTTGTGAGACACCAATGCCTTCTCCACCATCAAATAGCCTGCTGGTACATAAAGAACCTTGGGAGTTGGGGTCTTGGGGTGCTGCGATTTGGGATTCAAAATTCAGATTTGATTAGAACCCAAACCATGCTTAATCAGAGGTCGGTCGTAGGAATGACAACCAAACTAAAATAAATTCCAAGTGACATCACCGGGGCAGACCCATGCTTGACAAAAGCTCTGCATGGCATCAGCTTCCAGCTCAGTCTTTGTTTGCTCAAAGGTATTCAAGCCCTGCAAGAAAAGGGACCAGCACTCTTGCTGTGACGCGCCCTCGGGCGGATGTGGCACAACCTGATCAAGAGAGACTAATCAGAAATCACAAGGTTGCATCAGTTTTAGCCTGACAAGCAAATACAATTGTCCTTTTTTGTTTGGAAAAATTGGCCAAGCAGCATCAGCAGCACTGACCATGGAAATTGCTTTGGTACCGTCCAGCTGGTAATACAGGTGCGGAAACAATCCACCAAAGGTACCGGCAAAGTTTTGTCCCTTTGGCATCCCCACCAAGTGGAAAACATCATACATGCTGATTTCCTGCTTCATCCTCTTTTGCGCGTCTTCGTCAAATCCTTGAACCTCAGGTGCTGCAATGAACTCAGCCATGTACTCCTTCAACATATCTCGCTCCATCACCAGACAAGGGTCAAATGAGGTGGTGGGTTCTTCAATTTCCTTCTCCAAGAAGTGCTGCACTTGGGAATCTAGCGACAAGGCATCGCGGAAGCCTTGCAGCTCAGTGTTACAGCCCTTGTTCTTTTTCTTCATGGCCGGGTCAGCGGCTGCTTCTTCGGCAAGAGAGGACAAGAATGCTTTCCACTCTGACGCAAGGAGGTTGGCAGCATTTGCCAGCTGTTTCTTCTCAGAAATCTCTCCGTGCTGTGCAATCACCTTTGACATCGGGGGCCTACGGGCCTTCCACAGCACCGGAACACCATAGACCATAAAGGCAACAAAGCCCTCCATGTCATCAATTGTCGGGATCTCTGCGCAAGGGAACCGGTTGGTAAGACACGGTGGGTCCTCACCGTCCACCAGTTCATCTGCCCCCTTGTGTCTGCGGCGATCTTTCTTCTTTGGCTCCTCATCCCCCTGCTCTTGTTGCTTCTCTTTCTTTTTCTGCTCCGCCTTTGCTTGCTTTTTGGCAGCTGCAATCTCCCGTTTTTTTCCTGTTCCTGCTCTCTTGCAAGCCTTTTCTTCTCCTTGGCTTCTCGCGCAGCCTTCTCCTTCTCTTGCCGAAGCCTTTCTTTCTCCATCTCATCTTGCCTGCCTCAAAGCATTCCGCGTGGACAAACATTGCCTTGCTGATTGCACAGCAGCATCCGCAAGATGTTTTGCAACGTCAAGGGACTTCATATGAGCGCTGGCTTCGGTCTGAACCTGATCCCCGAATCCCAAATACTTCAATCGGCAATCAGCAAGCATGAGCAACATAGTAAGATGTGAAACAAGACCTGACATATAGTGAATCCAGTGTTTGATCTGAGGGTGACACAGCCTGAGGAGAATTCAGATAGGCAAAGCTGTCTCTGACGTGCAGCATGTATCCGACCGTGTGGATGTTCTCTGGAACGATGGATGCTTCAGAACTGCCAAAGTACTTGTCCTCTTGACAAAGAGCAGCGATTTCCTGTNNNTCTGTAGAATGTTCAACCTCAGGTTCAACTCTTTGTAGACTTCGCAAGCCTCTCGCTGTTCCTACAGGGAAGGGTCAGGTAACTTAAGCGAAGAAAAAACGACGACGACAACGACGATGAACGACGACGATGACGACGATGAACGATGAACGACGACGACGACGGCGACGACGACGACAACAACCACATCACCACCACCACCACCACCACCACCAACAACACCAACACCAACACCAACAACACCAACACCAACACCAACACCAACACCAACAACACCAACACCAACACCAACACCCACACCAACAACACCAACACCAACACCAACACCAACAACACCAACACCCAACACCAACGACACCAACACCGACACCAACAATAAACAACACCAACACCAACGACACCAACACCAACACCACCAGCACCACCACCACCACCAACAACAACAACGACAACAACAACAACAACAACAACAACAACAACTACTACTACTACTACTACTACTACTACTACAGCTACTACAGTAAGGCAAGGAGTCAGGACTGTGACTCAGGATAAGGATGACATGCACATTGCACATGCATGCAATTGAGCTGAGCCGAGCTGTCCTGTGAATCATAGTCCGAGAAAATCGCATCTAATGCCTTCTCACTTTCCGATATTGCTAGCTCAATCTTTGATCTGGTCTGGTTGAACGGTTTCAGCGTGAATTTCCGTGCTTTCGTGCTTGCAAGAACAGGGTCTTTGCAAGCTGACAGCTTTGCTTTGGAGAGCGCAGAGTGACCTATCCAGGGAGAAGTGCACCCTTTAACCACGACTGCACAGCGCACCCTTTAACCACGACTTGCAGCATCCCCCCCCCGCCCCGCCCCCGGCCTTCTTCATCATCATCATCATCAATGGGCACAACGGCTGTGCCTGGAGAGCCTCGTGCTTTGGCTTTCCCTTTGGCTCTTGGTCTTGCCGCAGCTGACATCAAAGGCCGGGGAGCACTAGCAAGAGATAGTGTCAAATCACAGTCGAAGGATTGCTCCAGGGCCGCCTTTGACTGAGTCTCATGTTGGTTCTGAAGTGACGCGGGCACCATAGAACTTTGACTATCAAGCTTGACCCTTCTTGACTCCGAAAGCTTTGAACTTTCATCCTGCAAGGCAAGGCCACTGCAACATTCTTGGGAGCACGGCGCACGGTGCGGTGCAGTTGCAATGCAAAATTGTAAGACCAGGATCACAGAAGCGTATATCCAAACTTTTGGGTCCCTGTCCCGGTCCCTGCCCTGTACTGTCCCTGTCCCTGTCTGAAAAGTAGAAAGCTAAGCCAAAATAGATCGCTGATTACGAATATATGCAATGTGTGTATGTGGGTGTTAGAAATTGGCACAGCGCATCGCAATGTAGAGTCACATTGCCCAAACCGAACGGTCCTGGTATGTGGCCCGGGAAGCCTTTGTTCCAGTGCATACCCATATGCGCCACACCTCNGCGCATCGCAATGTAGAGTCACATTGCCCAAACCGAACGGTCCTGGTATGTGGCCCGGGAAGCCTTTGTTCCAGTGCATACCCATATGCGCCACACCTCACAATCAGGGCCAGTGCCAATAAAGATGGACTGGTCGGTTTGGAGTCTGGCAGATTGCAACATGGCAACTGTGCTTTGCAAGGCAAGGCACCATCTTGCTGGACTGGAATCCATTCGGGTCCAAAGCGCTGACCTGATCCTTCCTGATGTCCTTGCTGGAAAAGTCTGAGCTCCACTTACGCTTTGCTCCTTCCAGTGTTAAGCCTGAAAGTCAAAATGGAGATGAAATGTGTGTGCGTGTGTGTGCGTGTGCCACTGTGCCACTGCACAATATACTATGAGAAGACCACACACAGGACAAGTTGATCAAAAAAAATCATCTGCCCAGTGACTCAGTGAGACTCAGTGGCAATCAGTATCCGCTCAGTTGATCTAAATGCCTCTGTAAACCCAAGGTTAGATTCAGGCTAGGAACGTTGATATGAGGGTGCCTTTTCCGTGAACCACTGGAGATATTCAGGCCATGCCATGGGTTCCATATCAGCACGTTCTTNGGTTAGATTCAGGCTAGGAACGTTGATATGAGGGTGCCTTTTCCGTGAACCACTGGAGATATTCAGGCCATGCCATGGGTTCCATATCAGCACGTTCTTCCTGTCTCTGGCCGCGTTGGTTCTGCTTGACAATCTGGCACCAATCATATTGATATTGTTGGGACTTGCTTGGCCCCCTTGTAGACGGCTGATACCTTGGCTGATTAAAAAAACTCGTATGCAGTGTGCAGTATGCAGGCTCCCTTTTCACCAGGAATACAGACACCAAATGCATAAGAGCTTCTCGGAACAGAACTTCTTCAAATGCATGATATAGAGCTCCTTGATGGCAGGCAACCGCAGGCAACGAGGCAGCTGGGCTGACTGGCTGATTGCAACTAGAACTGAGATACAGGTTGAGCAGCTAGTGCAGTTGAGGCTCATGATTTTGCGTTTCCATGTCAGAAAGGTCACGATCCTTTCCGGCCCGGAGGCTTTGATCGTGAAACTTCTTCCGTTTAGCGACATCTTTCGCACAGAGCTGGGTGTGCCTCAATCAGTGGCACAGAATCGCCACAGACTTTGAAAGCGAAGACTTTCTACAGAAAAGATTGGCAACACTGCAGGCCTGAGTCAAACTTGAGTCAGAAGCAATCTAGGACCCCCACACTCGCTGGCGTAGGGCACAAAGCGCAGCACACACTTCACACTTGGTCATTCCGGGGGCGAGGACTACATCCTTATGAGTCTCAGCCACGGCACCCACAGCCACGGCTGAGACCATCTCGTCGTGCTCACCGGGATCGGACATCTTGCAAATGTAGAGAACCCCTACAAACTACACAGCAAAATGACCTTGACCTTGCTAGTTGAACCAAACAGGACAGCTCGGAAAGACCAATTCACACCAATCCAATCCAATCCACCCCATGTCATCACCATCAACAGCAACATCAGCATCATCGTCATCATCACCATCATCATCATCCCCGTCATCCTCATCCTCATCCTCANAATCCAATCCACCCCATGTCATCACCATCAACAGCAACATCAGCATCATCGTCATCATCACCATCATCATCATCCCCGTCATCCTCATCCTCATCCTCATCCTCATCCTCATCATCATCATCATCATCATCGTCGTCGTCGTCGTCGTCGTCGGCTGGCTGCAACGAAGCTGGCTGCAACGCTGCGGCTGCAACTAACACTGATATTTCTTTTTTTGCTGCTGCTCTGCCAGGCTGTTGGAAAAAAACACACTGAGTCACTGACACTGAGTGGTTGNAACGCTGCGGCTGCAACTAACACTGATATTTCTTTTTTTGCTGCTGCTCTGCCAGGCTGTTGGAAAAAAACACACTGAGTCACTGACACTGAGTGGTTGAAATCTAGGTGGAAAAAACACTGGTGACAGATCATCAGCTGCCTTTGGTAGCACTCATCATCCTCTTTTCCGCTGGTCTTAAGTNNNAAGTCCTGAGTCTTGAGCTTGAACTGGTAACTGGTGGTGGCGCCGTTCTTGCCGAAATCTTGGTCTTGGTATTCTTGGTCACTGCAAGTCTGCAAGTGTTGCCCAGCAGCCAGCAGTCAGACCCATGACTTGTGCGGCGGACGGCGGAATCCCTTCAAAAAAAAGTTGAAACAAGCTGCAACAGACACAATACCATGTACTAGGAACTTAGGTTTGCTCCCAATCTTGAGATCATGTTTCTTGCTCAGAGCTGGGGCTGCGCCTGAATCACAAATAGTGATGTACAGTTACAGGAGTAGTGGTGTTAGTGGTGCCCCGGACTCACTAGAGCCAGGATCATCCGATTCGCATGGTGACCATGAATCATACTTAGGGTTGTTGTTGGAAACCTTTCCTGCACTGCCAAGGCATCCTTTGAGCCAGGACTCCCCTGCAAGTCCAGCGGCCACTGTCGAAGGCTTTGACGCAACGGGA
The DNA here is from genome assembly GCA_003297045.1 of Symbiodinium sp. clade C Y103. Classification (NCBI taxonomy): domain Eukaryota; class Dinophyceae; order Suessiales; family Symbiodiniaceae; genus Cladocopium; species Cladocopium sp. clade C. The sequence continues at coordinate 12,579 of BGPT01002498.1, read as the reverse complement.
ACCACAGCAGCAGAAAACGTTGAAACCTCCAAATGTCTACATGGGTATCCATCATGGTGGCGTGTGGAGTGTGGAGTCTGGGGTCCAGAGTCCAGACTAGACTCAAAATTGAACTTGAAAGAATGAAAGAAAGCGTTCTTCCTTTCTAAGCATGGCGTCTTTTTTCAGAGCACAACAGCACTACCGAACCTGCACTTGCGATTGCATTGCAGTGCAGCAGTAGCAATTATGGTTGCAGTCTATCGGCTGAAAACAGCCTGCCAAATCTAAGCGCAGCAGCAGCATTGCATTCAATTCAATGCATCAACGACAAACTTTTCTAGGGGTCATGAGTCATGAGTCACGAGTACTTGTTGAACAAACAATGTTGAGATAGCGTGTAACAATCTGAAGTAAAGTTGAAGCTTGACAAATGCAAGAATCACATTGAGAAACTCTCTACACAATATATGTTGCGCACTGGCTTTCGGCCGGTGCCTGTGCCACTGTCACTGCCACTGCCACTGCTCCTGTTCTCTTGAGGATTGCTGCCGCCGTTCTCTTCAGAAGGAGGACGCTCGCCCCAAAACACAAGCAACGTCGCCAATGCGACTGCCCAGGCTGATCCGCAGACACAGCTATGCATAGCCTGAGTTTCAGAAAGTGCAAACTAACTGTAAAAAGTGTAAATGCGCAAAGTGCAACAGTGCAAAGCTGCATGATTTCAAACATGGACAAGAGGAAGACACATGTCCATGTCCAAGTTGCATTTCCGGCAAAACGTTTCAAGCAGCCAGAAGAATGTGAATCGAAGTTGAACATTGGATATGCGCTTGATTGCGCAAGCTCTGGGTAAGCTGGCACGCCCATCACGACGAGGTGCTCCTAACTCTAACACACAAAAAATAATGAGTGCGCCATGAAGTGTGAAGTGTGGTGCGATGTGAATCAAAGTCAAATGGAAAACACTGAAAACACCTACCGCTTTTTGTTGTCGCCATCATCTCATCATGCTGGCCAAGGTACCTTCGGCAACAAGAACCGTTCCTTGAAGGGTGTAGGACAAATTGCTGGGTCAGGGTTCCCAATGACGAACATCAAGCCCTGTCTGAGCAGTGTAGGGCAAAGGCTTGCTGCTATACATCGTTTTTTCGGGTTCTGATTCAGATTCAGAACTGCAACTGGCTTTCCTTAGATCAATCAGCCAGCTGACAAATTTGGGGAATTTGGCCTGTGCGTAGAATGAAAGAAACCAGATGATACATAATTGCTACCAATGATTCGGACTGATCAATGATCAATGCCAAGATTTCAAACTGAAACTCAGTTGCTGACCTGCGCCCCATATGTTTTGAATCTTGGGGTGCTTCCGGTAGATCTTGATCCAAGTAGGCGCACTTCCTTCAAGTGAATGCAACACAGTCATTGTCAGTGAGTTGCACCAAACTTGTTTTCTCTCTAGTAGCGTAGACGTAGACAGGTTGAATCAAAGGTCCTGTCAGAAGCTGCTCATAGGTCGAATTGAGTGATCTGTGCAGCCTATGACAAAGTGATCTGCGAAACTCGTCCAGCTGATCCTTGGCAGAAATTAACGGCTGGAGGCTGGAGTCTGGAGGGTTCTTTCTGCTGACATGTCTACATATAACCTTGAGTTCCTAGCATTTTTTTCTTTGGTGGCGCTTGGTGCTGTAACTGCCAAGATTCTGCGGGTGCGACCATCAAGTCTCTCATAGTTAGACGCGGGATCCTGTAGAGCTTCTCCATATGTTTGGTCCCCCCATGGTTGAGGGCAGCGTCAGCTTTGCGGACCAGGATAGTCCACAAACGTGGTCTGTTCACTGGCCACCCGAAATGACTTGGTGATATCAGCCAAGATTTGCGGTGGACAGTGCCGGCCAATTCTTTTGCGGCTGCCTATCAGGGAATGATGAAATTGAAAGGTGCATGTGGGGCCCTTGGGGATGTCAAAAAAAATTGAACTCCCCCACAATGGCTGAGAACTAGATGCTGCTACTGCCATTGTGGTCTTCCCATATCATATATTTATCTCTATGTATATATATATATATATGTATATTTATTTATATTATTTATGTAATCAATAACTAATCATGTGTGGGAATCGGAATCGGAAATGCCTATGATCAACTTTGGTTCGGCGCCGGCCCCGGCCTTTTCCGGAGCAGGGAATGAAATAATATCGTACAAGTCTCCCAAGAATGTGTCAAATACCCCCCGCATAAAGCGGGAGGTACATTCATGGAGCGCCAGCACCTGAGAGTGATACTGAATACTGTTACTGGCTTGGTAAATTTCCATTTGGTTGATTTGGTTGATAATTTAAAAAGGAATCTTTTTTTTCGGGATACCACAATACCATACCATATTAACCCAAGTAGGAAATGACTGGCTGGCTGGCTACTGGCTGAGGTCAATTGTTCAATCTGCAAGCTAGGAACCGGCAGCACAAGCTTTATTTCGGAGCAAAATATGGCCAATGGCCGGGAGGAAGCCCCCAGCAGGCCAAATGAAAGCCCCATTGCAGACACGTCGATGCAGCTGGTACCTGCGGCGAAAAAGCGCAGGACCCGCTTGCCAATCTCATCCATTGCAGCCATGCCGTAAGGTGTAGGACACTCCTTAGACAGAGACACAAGCAAACCGCCTGTGTTGAGGGACACGAGAATTGAATAGGTATGTGACGGTATGTGAATGTCACTGTGACTGTGACTGTGAGTATGTAAAATCAAAATATTCCGTAATCTGGAAGAAAATGCTTGACATTGACGCACAACCTTCCCTGAGTGAGCTTTTTGTTCTCTATACCAGAATGGAATAAGGAAAACAAACAAAACGATGTAGATCAGAATCAGACAAGCTACAGAGTTTCCATCCTTGCCTCTGCAGCTCTTCTTGTAGNCTATACCAGAATGGAATAAGGAAAACAAACAAAACGATGTAGATCAGAATCAGACAAGCTACAGAGTTTCCATCCTTGCCTCTGCAGCTCTTCTTGTAGCACTTCGCGGTCTTGCGAAAGCATGTAGGATCATCAAGGACTTCCATGTATTTCTTAAAGAGCATCTTTCCATACAGAGCAATCAAGTGGTACTCTCGTTTGGTTCCTTCTTCTACCCCGTCAGTGCCTCAAGCCGGACCAAANCATGTATTTCTTAAAGAGCATCTTTCCATACAGAGCAATCAAGTGGTACTCTCGTTTGGTTCCTTCTTCTACCCCGTCAGTGCCTCAAGCCGGACCAAAAGAATTTAAAACAATGTAAATGTAAAGTGGGTCTTGAAGTATTCTGTTGGAGAGACCACAACAATCACAACAGCAGTAACAGCAGCACACACACCATACCAGCGCCACTACATCATCCAAGATACTCTTTTGTTCTCGAAATTTTGTCATGACATTGTCATATANCACAACAGCAGTAACAGCAGCACACACACCATACCAGCGCCACTACATCATCCAAGATACTCTTTTGTTCTCGAAATTTTGTCATGACATTGTCATATACATCATCCAATGCCCTTGACGCTTCATCGGTGATCTTGCTGTTCAGGTCGCCACCGATATGCGCATACTGATACCCCTGCACTGCAAAACAGCAATGAAAAATCAAATCAATTGCGAATGTTCAAAGATTGCTTCCTAGATGCTACCTACACCAACTTTGAGACACAGCTCTGCAAGATTTTGAAGCCTCAGCATGGGAAGCTAGGGCTCGTCTGCAGGTTGCATCCATATCATAGGCAGTGGCCAAAGTAACNACTTTGAGACACAGCTCTGCAAGATTTTGAAGCCTCAGCATGGGAAGCTAGGGCTCGTCTGCAGGTTGCATCCATATCATAGGCAGTGGCCAAAGTAACTTTCTGGTCGACCGCGCCTTAGGCAGTGCTCATGGAAAAAAGGTTACTCGAAGAAACCAAAGGAAAGAAACATTGGACCTATCTCACCCACACCTGATCCATGGTTCATGTTGATTGAGCAATAACTGATTGATTGAACATCTCAAAACNAAGAAACCAAAGGAAAGAAACATTGGACCTATCTCACCCACACCTGATCCATGGTTCATGTTGATTGAGCAATAACTGATTGATTGAACATCTCAAAACCTCAGCCAGGGGACCTGTTGGTAATTCCCCAGCCACTAGGTTTTTCATGTGGGCAAATTGGTCCACCAATGTAACCCCAGCAGTGCCAACGCCAGCATAGCTTTCATGCAACTCAATGGAATCGCAATTGCCAATCAGGCGAATGAAATTTTTGCGCAGGTCACCGTTGGCCAGCAGTGTCTCAGCGTTGTAGGAAGCCCAATCAAAAAGCTCTGCAACCGATGTTGGGCCAGGTGGAAAAGCACTGCACAATGTCTACAGGGGTAAAGGTTGATCCCAGAACACAACAAGGCATGATGTGAATTTCTTTGAACATTGCATATGGTTAAGACTATATCCAGAAAACACTGGCAAAACTTAAGTTCCTTTACATTTGTCCCTTTGATCCTGTGAAGGGTCTTCGTCGTATTCTTCATTGTCATCCTGGTCATCCTCTAAGGAAGGTGAACTATGGTCGTCGCCATGTTCGCTGTCATCTTGGTCAGCGAGCCGGCGCCGCTTGGCTTGCGGAGCAGCCATGTTCCAAAATTTTGGAAGTGAGCTGCGCAAAAAGGAAAAATGTGAAATTCAACCGTTGGAAAATGAATTCAAATGAATTGCCATGTGATTTTGATTCCTTTACTGTTCAGAAAACAGCCCAGTGTGTGACACAGTGGATCCGATTTCTTTTTTTTTAATCTTCTTGACTTCTTGACCACATTGTTTGGTCATGCACACTCTCTGGACCACATTGCCCAGCTCGGCGTCAGCAAATACAGCTCATCCCACTCATGGTCAGTACCATGGCTAGTTACAAGTGTCAAATACTTGGTTGAGCCCCAATAGACCCCAGTGAAATCTGTCAGAAGCTCAATTTTGTTTTTTGGATCAGCCAAATCCTTATTCGCAGGGGTCAGACCTTAGTTGCAGGGGTCAGACCCTAGACCCCTGCAACTAAGGTTTGGTCATGTAAATAAGGCCTTGTTGGCTAGGAAATTTGAGAATTTTGCTAGTTTTTTCAATAATTTGCAGTTTTTGTTTGCCAAACCTCCCTTATTTGCAGGGGTATACCCTAGCGAATAAAGCCTTGTTGGCTAGGAAATTTAGGAATTTTGCTGGTTTTTCCACTAATCTTTTGATTTCTTTGGCCAACACCACCTTATTTGCAGGGGTCTGACCCAGACCCCTGCAACTAAGGGTTTGACCCCTGCAACTAAGGGTTTGACCCCTGCAACTAAGCCTTGACCCATGCGAATAAGCTCTGACCTATGCAATTAAGGACTTGACNGCAACTAAGGGTTTGACCCCTGCAACTAAGGGTTTGACCCCTGCAACTAAGCCTTGACCCATGCGAATAAGCTCTGACCTATGCAATTAAGGACTTGACTCTTGCAACTAAGGTTTCACCTGTGCAACTGGAGTATTAGAGGCTTTACCAGGGACTTGGCAGCACATGTGCCGCTACAACAGAGGTCACCAATGTGGCTGACCCGTTTGCCAAAGATAAAGAAACATTTGTTGGTACTTTACCTTGTAGGTCAGTTCTGTCCCCAGGATCCCAAGGGTCTTTGATGCCCAGATGCCACAGACCACAAAGGAAAATCACCTCCCCTTTGTGTTTTGATCCTCCATCATTTGGAAGCTTGTCCCCTGCGACCAAGGGTTTGATCCCTGCAACTAAGCGTTTGACCCCTGCAACTAAGCGCTTGACCCCTGCAACTAAGCGTTTGACCCCTGCAACTAAGAGTTTGACCCCTGCAACTAAGCGCTTGGCCCCTGCAACTAAGCGTTTGACCCCTGCAACTAAGGGCTTGACCCCTGCAACTAAGCGCTTGACCCCTGCAACTAAGCGTTTGACCCCTGCAACTAAGCGTTTGACCCCTGCAACTAAGCGTTTGACCCCTGCAACTAACGGTTTACTAAGCGCTTGACCCCTGCAACTAAGCGTTTGACCCCTGCAACTAAGCATTTGACCCCTGCAACTAAGCGCTTGACCCCTGCAACTAAGCGCTTGACCCCTGCAACTAAGCGTTTGACCCCTGCAACTAAGCGCTGGGCCCCTGCAACTAAGGGTTGACTAAGCGCTTGACCCCTGCAACTAAGCGTTTGACCCCTGCAACTAAGCGTTTGCCCCCTGCAACTAAGGGTTTACTAAGCGCTTGACCCCTGCAACTAAGGGTTTGACCCCTGCAACTAAGCGCTTGACCCCTGCAACTAAGCGTTTGACCCCTGCAACTAAGCGCTTGACCCCTGCAACTAAGCGTTTGACCCCTGCAACTAAGCGTTTGACCCCTGCAACTAAGTGCTTGACCCCTGCAACTAAGCGTTTGACCCCTGCAACTAAGCGCTGGGCCCCTGCAACTAAGGGTTGACTAAGCGCTTGACCCCTGCAACCAAGCGCTTGACCCCTGGAACTAAGCGTTTGCCCCCTGCAACTAAGCGCTTGACCCCTGCAACTAAGCGTTTGCCCCCTGCAACTAAGCGTTTGACCCCTGCAACTAAGCGCTTGGCCCCTGCAACTAAGCGTTTGACCCCTGCAACTAAGCGCTTGACCCCTGCAACTAAGCGTTTGACCCCTGCAACTAAGCGCTTGGCCCCTGCAACTAAGCGTTTGACCCCTGCAACTAAGCGCTTGACCCCTGCAACTAAGCGTTTGACCCCTGCAACTAAACGTCTGACCCCTGCAACTAAGCGTTTGACCCCTGCAACTAAGCGTTTGACCCCTGCAACTAAGGGTTTACTAAGCGCTTGACCCCTGCAACTAAGCGTTTGATAAGATCAAGACATGTTCTAAACAGTTTTTGGTGGTGTTAGACTGAAAGATTTTTAAAAAGAAACATCTTGATTCTCGATCCCCCTATGCCCATTGTTCACTCACCGTCACTGTAATTTTTTTTTTGTTCCGGACCAGATTCAACGCCGCGTTAAATTTGAGGCCTGAAGCTTAGTCTGCTGGAAGATCCGATCCGAATCGTTGGTGCTACTTCTTCTTTGGATAGCGCTTTAGAGGTGGCATGGCCATCACAATCGGTTCCAGCTCAGTGAAGACTGAGTCAGCAATGACACCAGGATTCTGTTCTACTTAGGTGAGATTTTAAATTATAATTCAAGTTATAACCCTAGTTATAACATGTTATAACATACTTAGTAAGTCATAATTTTCTTCATAATTTCCAA
>BGPT01002497.1:62367-75773 GCA_003297045.1 Symbiodinium sp. clade C Y103 | reverse complement strand
TCTTGGCACTACCTGCTGCCTTCATTCGATGCGCTCGCCCCCCCCCCTTCCAGACAGAAAGGGGGGTCGGCGGCACCAGGGCGTTAGCCCTACTTATATCAAGTAGCAAAAGACTGACAACTCTGCGACTCGCAAGGGAAGAGCCATCGCCGCTAGGTGCTAGGCAGCCCCTTGTTTCTGCAATTTCTAGATTCTCCGATGACATTTAGACATTTTGGACACTCAATTTGGACAAAACAAATCTGCTGAAAACACTCAAGGCATCAAAATTCTTGCCTTGCAAGGGCCGTGCAAGCAAATGCTACAGTACATGTAGAGCAGCCGCAATAAGCCAGATGTGAGCAGTGCAGCACAAGCAAACCCAAGGCCCCAAAAGACATCAAGTGCCCCGAAAAGCACAATGTCAATCACAGCAATGCATCAAGCCTTTTTGTACACGTTGTGAAAGGTACTGACATGCGCTTCTAGGAGGCAAATTTGAAAGTTTTCATTTGGATCATACAGCAGCTCCTCGACATAATCCCATATATTAGGAAATATTAGGAATGCGTCCGCAGGCATATTAGAACGCGTCCGCAGGCACACTCGCACAAATGCATAGCCAAGTTGGGTGATCTCGAGAGTACGTCTGCGCCCATCAAGCTATCAGCCATTGTTTCAGTTCAACGATCTTCAACGTGTTGCGTGGCTGAGAATGCTGAATGCAAGTCATCTTGCATTATTGCCAGGTAAATTTCATCTTGCAACAACTTACAACATTATTTACGCTTCTGGGCATGCGCGGTTGAGGCGCCGCGGTTGCTTGGCCATGCAGCTTGAAAACAAGAGACACGTGCACACCACATCCACTTACAGCGCTGCACGACTTCTATGATCTTCTAATATCTTCTATGCATATAAAAAGATTAGAAAAACATATGAAACAAATTGATACTAATTGCATCGTCTACGTACAACGTACACATGAAATGTCGAAGCCACAATGACAAATCAAACCTCATCAAACCCAACAATCTTTCTTCCTTGAAAGTACTTGGGGTTCGCATTGCGTTGGTTTCTCTGCGCCTTGTTTATTATCGACAGATCCGGCTCCAGTACTGTGCTGCTCCCTGCAGACAAGGGCTCCATGGTCGCCTCAATCCATCAAATTTGAAACCATTTTAGCCGTATGCGGCATGTGTCAATATATAGGCGAGTTCTCTACCTGCCTTTGTGCTTCAGTTTCTCTTAGAATCGAGTGCAGTACTCTACTTTAGCCTACTCATCTCTACTCTACAGAAAATGATCCGATGCAAAGAGTCACAAGACTCTGGCGTGGAGCTCACAAAGTTGGGTCTTGCTTGCGGGTTGCATAGTAGCTGTCGTCCAACGGAGGCTGGTAAGCCACGGCCTTGTCATCCTGAAGCATGGTTGTGACAAAACTCCAATATACAACATTACGTATGTATATATGTATATATATGATATGATATGATATATACTTGTATATATTATATATAATATACATAATATATATATATATATGATATCAAATATAACATATTTAGTACGTAATATAAAATATAATTTAAAATACTATATATATAGAACATGTACAGTATATAATATGATATATATATAAAATATAATATATAGTATAATATATATATATATATATGAGCCACGGTCGAAATTTGTTGTTAAACGGAAGTGCGTCATCAAGTTAGTGAGTCCCCTATCGTTTTACAGGGTTTCCTGTTTTTATCATGTTTTACCTGCGCTCAAGCATAGTATTGAAGGGCATTCCCTTGGATCCTCATCCCTGACGGTCTTTGTTTGCATGCGTTTGAACACGCTTCCGCTGTTGCCAACTCTGTTACGCAGACTCGGTATGAGTTTCGCGGATTCGTTTATCTCTCAAGTGGTCCTCCGTCGCGCTGCATTGGTGGTTTCTCCAATCAGCTCTGTGGAAGGAACGTGGGCCACATGGTTTCGGCCACTCAGAGCAGCTAACTTCAAAAAAACTGTCACTCAGCCAGTACACCAGATGCATTCCGTCACTACAATGGGGTGCCCCCAAGATATCTATGTTTGTGAAGCAGCCGGCTGTCTTGTGACCAGTTGGTCAGTTGATCACCCGGAACGTTTTTGAAAAGATTTGGGTATCGTTTGGGTATCGTTTTGGGTATCGTTCTGCGCGAGTCCCATCTTTGCCAGTCACGCGCGCGCGCGAGACTGAACGAATAGCTTGCAGGCTTGCAGCGCAAAAAAAGCCCGATCGCCCCAACGCAGGCTCCCAAACAAAAGGCGCCAACAGGTTGACGCACCAGGCGTCTTGCTGAGGTCCACTAAAATCTACCAACGCTAGGCCAGGCAGCAATCATAGATACTGCATGGAGTTGGCCGCTCCAGCATGCCTGCGCTGCTGGTTTCAGTAATCTGAGCTACCTGGCGCCCAGTTTAAGCAACCCACCTAGGCCNCTGCATGGAGTTGGCCGCTCCAGCATGCCTGCGCTGCTGGTTTCAGTAATCTGAGCTACCTGGCGCCCAGTTTAAGCAACCCACCTAGGCCAAAGTCATTTAAAGTCATGTAAAGTCAACCTACTGCATGGGCATACGCATTCATGGTGAAGTGGATCCACCCATGTCAAGACGACCCGGCACAAGCAAAACACCATGGCCACACCACAAAACGCATCCTCAGTTTGATACTAAAAATCTCTGCGATAGCTGCACGAAAGGACGCATACACGCTCCATACCCCCGTCATTTAAACAACAAATATGTGCCTGTGCCACGCGCAAGGCAAAAACCGTATCGTTTTTTTGTGAGTCCCCTATCGTTTTAGGAGGTTTCATGCAAAAACAGACATCCGATGCACACTCCAATACATATTCAATCAACGCAAATTTTGACGGAATCTCATATATATATATATATTATATGTATAATATACCACCCCTACAGCAGGACATTTGACGTCAAATCATGGCACTTGGCTGTTGCACACGAAATGTCAAAGAATACCTCAACCATAGAAACATGTTGAAGCATGTCATCAAACACAAAGGTAGCCGTTTTAGGATATGGATCTAGTAGATCTGCAACCTCTTGTTTGCCGGCAGTCCAAGCAGCATACCGACCTACAACCTGCGCATAGGTTCTATGAACGTAACGATTGGCTAGAGCGGCTAGATCATCTTCAGATCATGCATGGTCATGCCAGTTAAGTCAAATCAGTCTTGTCGACACCGTGAGTACATTCGGAGTTACAATTCATGGCTTGATTGCTGTCATGGATTCAAATGACAAATCACCTGCGACAAATCATACATAATGAAACTCTCTTGCCCCAACATTAAATGCGTCCGCTTAGCCTGCTCAAAATAGGTAAATGCAATCTACCGAAGGCAAGTGATTCTCTGAAATTATGATACATTATGTAGTGACTGGTATGTAGTGCTGCGTAGTGTCTCAAGGGTAGAGTTTTGAGATGTACAGTATGTAGGATGCGGGATGCCTTTTGCTGCCTAGCTACCTCCTTCCGAAGCATTCGGAGCTCTTCAAATAGTGTTTCGAAATTCTCAGCACCATGCCAAGACTTCAAATTCTGAAGCTCCTGCAATCAGAAAAAATAAACGAAATGAGGTTGATATAGTTTGACCGCAAAAAGGACGGGCTGTGCTCTGAAATGCCCAAAATTCCACGATATTCAAGGTACGAGTACGCGATGGTACCCGTTGCAAATTCACTGCAAATTCCATGTTGATTACAGTAACGTTGATGACATGTGTATATCAGTGCAGTTGCAGGTCGTCGTATGCCAATCTCAAAGTGACCTATCGCAAATTTCAAACATAGCTTAAACTCCTTCATGGTCTGAAAACCATCCTGACCTTCTTGTGGCTCCGTTGTCTCCTGCAAGGACGACACAATAGCATACAATAGCAACCAAACATTGCTACAAGTACGATCATCAAAAAACCGCAAAACAGAACGCAAAATAGGAATCCTTCCTGGATGATCCTGGATCCATGGCAACTCTCCTGAATTTCCGCTGGCTGTATGGGTGAAATGCTTCCCGAGTGCCGTCTCTGCCAGAAAGCAAGGCCAACCACTACGAACACAGAGACAATGAGTATCTCGGAAGTGAAGAGTTGGGAGGATGGCAAAGGACCGAAAAACGTAGCTACGAGATGCAACTTTGATCTATCTAGGGTTGGGACTGGGAGAACTATTTTGATCTTCAATGGCTGTGCCAAAGAAGGCTAAACATCTGAACATTCCAATCCGAAACTGTGAGATTTTGACCCGATTGAAATAGACCAGTTGATTCGTGTCGTCTTAGCTCACAGAAGCATCCAAGTCCAACTGTCCAACTTCAGTTCAATAGGAGTTCCAGTAGGATCAACAGGGAGTGGAGAATTTCCTCACTGAGGCAGTCTGATGACCTGATGATTGTGCAAGTCACTGAAGCGAATGCGATGGTGAAGATGGCAGCAGTCGACAAGCTTTTGCCAGGTTCATCCAAGACTTTGTAACTCTGCTTTGCAACCTCCGGGCAGCCAGTGAAACGAATGCCACGCTTACGGAGGGAAACAGTTCACTTTTTCATCACGGCGGCTGAATTGGGTCTTCTACATTTTCCCACAAATAAAACTATAATAATTATATATTAAACGGATCTGCTAATCGTTGACAAACAAAGCCTTGGGCCCCTGATGCTGATGATAACTACTGCGCAAAGTGGCACTGATATCTTCTTGCTGACATGATTGGCGTTGCTCAATCAAGGCCACGCTATCTTCCAAACTGAAGCCCTTTGTAAGGTTCCATCCTCCAAATTTTGTTCAACGATCAAACGAGTGGTGTTGACATCCTGACAGAAAAAACAAAAGTACGGGTACAACATGCTACTTCGGTAGTCTTGCTGAGGCAAGTACTGTGCGGAATGCGTAAATGCCAGATGTCAAACCTGCAAACAGGTTGCCGGTCCCATCTTGAACCTGACGTGAATCGAGCCGGAGATGGATTTTCAAGTCGAAAACTAGGAGGCCAAAAGCTGTAATTCCATCTCAATTCACTCTGTGTTCGTTTCGTGGCAGCTTGCAATAAGGTAGCGAACCCACTTCACCAGGATGGAATCATTCCAGATGGGTGAGATGTGGAAATGCAATGCAAACATCCAAAAAACGTGACGAGTGAGTCTTGTATGGAAAACCGGACTTTCAATTTTTGAGCAGGGCAAACATGGAATTCGTTAAACCTCATGGCTGCAATGCCCAAACACTGCAGTGCTTGCGATGCTCACGGAATAGAACACGTCATAGGTCCTTGGTAGCAATGTGGCACAATGTTGCAATGTGTCACAACATGTCACAACCATGCTATCAGTTATCAGTGCTCTATCAAATACATGTGAATATTGTTCTAATGGCGATGGAATGGGTCTTTGGCCGATATCCATACACAAGGTGCTATGGGAATTGCCTAGCTTGCCAGGTACACTAGCACTGTCGGCGTTTGAGTTGGAGACTGCACAGTTTGCCTAGCATTCACTGACAGTCCGCATCTTCTGAAAAATACACCTGTTCCATCCTGTTCCATGCTGCATTATGCTGCTGACTCCTGAACCGGGTTGCAACAAACCATCCATTTGTATAGCCAGCGTATTGCCCTGAAGTTGGACTCGTGGTGACCGGCCCTTGGCTCGTGCAAAAACATAGTATAAAGCAGAAACATGCAAAAAGGAACAGAAAGGATCAAAAAGGTTGATTTCCTGCTCTGTGCGCTTCAAATCTTCCTGCAATATCCTGAAGCTTATGCCTTGTTCATCCTTGTTCCGTTCTGGTTTGCAATCCGAACTGAACTAGTCGGACCTACAACTTTGAAGTGGTGTCAACTACCAACTGCCCGAGCATGAAACTGTCCTCTTCCTAAACAGCCTAACCATGGTGCAAACATGTGCAAACACTCTGACCTGGAATGTGTTGTTCTAATCATTGTTATCATTATTAAATACTATCATATACAAGTACTGTATATATTACTAAATATTATTATATATTATTAAATATTAATAAATATTATCATATATCATTATGTATTATACATTATCATCTGCTACCAGTGTTCATTGTGATTAAATATTGTTATAACTTGTTATATAACCAAAGGAAGTTTAGCCGTCTAAACTCCGTTTACGAAAACTATGTTTGTGGAGAGAGCTGAGATGTGGACGGAGTTGAGATGTGAAGAGACCTGAGATGTGGAGAGAGCTGAGATGTGGAGAGAGCTGAGACGTGAAGAGACCTGAGATGTGGAGAGAGCTGAGATGTGGAGAGAGCTGAGATGTGGAGAGAGCTGAGATGTGGAGAGAGCTGAGATGTGGAGAGAGCTGAGATGTGGAGAGAGCTGAGATGTGAGAGCTGAGATGTGAAGAGAGCTGAAATGAGGAGAGAGCGGAGATGTGAGATAGCTGAGACGTAGAGATAGCTGAGATGTGAGGGAGATGACACGGGAAGAGGAGCTTAGAATTGAGAGAGATGACATGGGAAGAGGAGCCGAGATGGGAGAGAGCTGAGATGTGAAGGGAGCTCTTGTGTTTTGGAAGGAAATGATTGGAGATCGCGGTGGCATTGCTTCGTCTAGGTGATTCCTGGAGGCTAGAAACCGCGCGAAGCCCTATGTTTTCTCGCATGAAGTGGCTCCCGGCGTGGATGTGGGGAACCTTGTCCAGACTTCGCTCGTTTGCGCTCAAACGCGTCCTCCATGCTAAGGTTGAATTCAATTGTGCAGATCGTATCGGAATGGCTGCATCCATGTTTGTGTTTGCAGCTTTGATTGGCGCAGTTCTCTTGTGATTCGCAAGGCAGTGATGGCAGACCGCAATGCAATTGCTTCGTTCAAGTGATTCTTGGAGGTTAGAAATCGCACAAACCCGTATGTTTTCTTGCATGAAATGGCTCCGGGCCTCGATGTGGGGAACCTTGTTTGCGTATTTTTTTTCCGAAGGAACTTCTGTGCAAAAGTTTCTGCGTGTAAAAGCTTTTCTGTGTAAAAACTTCTTTGTGTAAAAGCTTCTGCGTGTAAAAGCTTTTCGGTGTAAAAGCTTCTGTGTGTAAAAACTTCTGGGTGTAAAAAACTTCTGTGTGTAAAAGCTTCTGCGTGTAAAAGCTTCTGTGCGTAAAAACTTTTCTGTGTACTAGCTTCTGCGTAAAATCCTTCTGTGTGTAACGGCGTTTCTGTGTAAAAGCTTCTGTGTGTAAAACTTTTTGTGTGTAAGCACTTTTCTGTGTAAAAGTTTTTGTGTGTAAAAACTTCCGTGCGTAAAAGGTTTCCTGTGTACTAGCTTCTGTGTAAAATCCTTCTGTGTGAAATCCTTCTGTGTGTAAAAGCTCCTCCTCTGTGCGAAGTGTAAAGAGTTCTCTGTGTAAAAACTTTTGCCTGCAAACACGTCTGTGTGTAAAAGCTTCTGTGTAAAAGCACCTCTGTGTGAAGACTTCTGTGTGTAAAAGTTTTCTGTGTGAAAGCGTTTCTGTGTAAAAGCTTCTGTGTCTAAAAAATTTTCTGTGTGAAAGCTTTTCTGTGTAAAAGCTTCTCAGTGTAAATGTTTCTGTGTGTATTCTCTCCGTGAAAGCTTTGTGTTACTGGGAAATACTTTCCGCAGGCTTTGTAGTACGAAGTAGTACTGGGAAGTACTTTGTGCAAGCTTTGTAGTCCGAAGTAGTACTGGGAAGTATTTTGCGCAAGCTTTGTAGTACGAAGTAGTGCTGGGAAGTATTTTGCGCAAGAATTGTAGTACGAAGCAGTGCTGGGAAGTATTTTGCGCAAGCTTTGTAGTACGACGTGTTGCTGGGAAGTATTTTGCGCAAGCTTGGTAGTACGAAGTAGTACTGGGAAGTACTTTGTGCAAGCTTTGTAGTCCGAAGTCCGAAGTAGTATATACTGGGAAGTACTTTCTTGAAGCTTTGTAGTACAAAGTAGTGCTGGGAAGTATTTTGCGCAAGCTTTGTCACGAAGTAGTGCTGGGAAGTACTTTGTGCAAGCTTTGTTGTCCGAAGTAGTACTGGAAAGTATTTTGCGCAAATTTAACTTTGTAGTACGAAGTAGTACTGGGAAGTACTGCTTGCAAGCTTCTGCAAGCTTTGTAGGACGAAGTAGTACTGGGAAGTACTTTGTGCAATCTTTACAAAGTACTTCCCAGTACAGTTTCGTACTACAAGACTTTGTAGTACGAAGCAGTACTGGGAAGTACTTCGTTCAAGCTTTGTAATACGAAGTAGTCCTGGGAAGTACTTTCTGCAAGCTTTGTAGTCCGAGGTAGTACTGGGAAGTATTTTGCGCAAGCTTTGTAGTCCGCAGTAGTACTGGGAGGTATTTTGCGCAGGAATTGTAGTACGAAGTAGTACTGGGAAGTACTTTGCGCAAGCTTTGTGGTACGAAGTAGTACTGGGAAGTACTTTGTTCAAGCTTTGTAGTACGAAGTAGTGCTGGGAAGTATTTTGCGAAAGAAATGTAGTACAAAGTAGTGCTGGGAAGTACTTTGTGCAAGCTTTGTAGTACGAAGCAGTACTGGGAAGTACTTTGTTCAAGCTTTGTAATTCGAAGTAGTGCTAGGAAGTATTTTGCGCTAGCTTTGAGTACGAAGTAGTACTGGGAGGTACTGCCTGCAAGCTTCTGCGAGCTTTGTAGTACGAAGTAGTACTGGGAAGTCCTTTGTTCAAGCTTTGTAGTCCGAAGTAGTGCCGGAAAGTATTTTGCGCAAGCTTTGTAGTACGAAGTAGTGCTGGGGAGTATTTTGCGCAAGCATTGTAGTACGAAGTAGTGCTGGGACGTATTTTGCGCAAGCTTGGTAGTACGACTTAGTGCCGGGAAGTACTTTGAAATGCTAAAAGCACACCATTCTCGGACCACTTTTGGAAGTTGAGATGTGGAAAAAGTGCACGCCCCTGTGGCACGAAGCGCGTTTCGAAGTCAAAACGATAAAAGCACCGCATGTTCGGACCACTTTTGGACGTTCAGACGTCGTTTTGTGTGGCAGGCGCAAGGCATTCAGCACCTGGTCAAAAGTGAGTCAAACGTGTGGATTTTGCAGCAGTTGCGAAAATCATGGCTGGTGTGGGACATTCGAAGAGGATCTGCAAAGATGGATTTCGCATGGCAGGCGCAATACAAGAGACATATCGATTAGACATGTTGAATCCAGAATGAAATTTCGGGGGAAGTCTTGGAGCCAAGCTTTATAAGTATAAATTGACTGGGGCCAACACAGATTCTTACAAAAAGACGGGGCCCAACAAAGACAAAAAAAACACACCTTATAAAAAGGGGGGAGCTGAAACAGGATTTATATAAAAGGTGGCCCCGACTGCTCTTCTGACTTTTGACGCCCCCATTGCCAAGCCTGGGCCGGTTTTGTAGAGAAAACCCTCGGCCGGTGAGCAAAATGCCTTTTTTTCCAAAGACCCGCTTGGAAAACAAGACCAACCGAAGGCTCTACAAAAAGGTACTCCCAGGTTGAACTGCTAGAAAGCACATGCCTGCATTCAAAAAGAAATTAAAAGACCGGATAGCCCCACAAGTCAACGCCTTCCGAAAAACACAAAGCAGTGGTAGAAAAAGCAGAGAGGGGCAAGGAAGAGAGACATGGGGCAGGATGAGCGAAAGAAGGTNGTGTTTTGTGGGACAGACATGTATGTATGTGTGCATGTATGTATGTGTGCGTGTCTGTGTGTGTGTGCGTGTGTGTGTGTGTGGGTGTGTGTGTGTGTGCGTGCGTGTGTGTGTGTGTGTGTATGGGTGCGCGTGCGTGTGAGTGTGTGTGTGTGTGTATGTTTCCATGTATATGCGTTCATAACCCATGCCCACTTCAACACATGCCAAAGCATGCAAGGAGACCACCTAACAACCATTGCGATGCTTCGAGGTAACACATGCCAACTTCAACACATGCGAAAATATGAAGGAGACCACCTAACAACCATTGTGATGCTAGGAGGTAACACATGCCCATTGCAACACATGCCAACCCAGTGCCGTAAGTGCCACGCCTGCCACACAAAACGAAGTAGGCAGATGTCGCCAAGTGCCACGCCTGCCACGCAAAAGAGGCGCGGCGCCACACCGGACCCAGCGCCGACCAAGCGCGTCACCAGAGCCAGCCCAGTGNCCTGCCACGCAAAAGAGGCGCGGCGCCACACCGGACCCAGCGCCGACCAAGCGCGTCACCAGAGCCAGCCCAGTGCCGTAAGTGCCACGCCTGCCACACGCAGTGAAGGTCCATGTCACCGAGTGCCACGCCTGCCACACAAAACGACGGCAGATGCCGCCAAGTGCCACGCCTGCCATGCAAAAGAGACGCGGCGCAGCGCCGACCAAGCGCGTCACCAGAGCCAGCCCAGTGCCGTAAGTGCCACGCCTGCCACACAAAGTGAAGGTCCATGTCACCGAGTGCCACGCCTGCCNCAGCCCAGTGCCGTAAGTGCCACGCCTGCCACACAAAGTGAAGGTCCATGTCACCGAGTGCCACGCCTGCCACACAAAACGACGGCAGATGTCGCCAAGCGCCACACCTGCCACGCAAAAGAGACGCGGCGCCACACCGGACCCAGCGCCGACCAAGCGCGTCACCAGAGCCAGCCCAGCGCCGTAAGTGCCACGCCTGCCACACAAAGTGAAGGTCCATGTCNGCCGACCAAGCGCGTCACCAGAGCCAGCCCAGTGCCGTAAGTGCCACGCCTGCCACACATAGTGAAGGCAGATGTCACTGTGTTGAGAGTTGTGTGTGAGAATGCTGTATGTGTGAGAGTTGTGTGTGACAATGTTGTGTGTGTGAGAGTTGTATGTGAGAATGTTGTATGTGTGAGAGTTGTGTGTGTGACAATGTTGTGTCTGTGTGAGAGTTGTGTGTGACAATGTTGTGTGTGTGAGAGTTGTGTGTGTGTGACAATGTTGTGTGTGTGAGAGTTGTGTGTGACAATGTTGTGTGTGTGAGAGTTGTATGTGAGAATGTTGTATGTGTGAGAGTTGTGTGTGACAATGTTGTGTGTGTGAGAGTTGTGTGTGTGTGTGAGAGTTATGTATGTGTGAGAGTTGTGTGTGTGTGTGTGTCAGAGTTGTGTGTGACAATGTTGTGTGTGAAAATGTTGTGTGTGAGAGTTGTATGTGAGAATGTTGTATGTGTGAGAGTTGTGTGTGACAATGTTGTGTGTGTGTGAGAGTTGTATGTGAGAATGTTGTATGTGTGAGAGTTGTGTGTGACAATGTTGTGTGTGTGTGAGAGTTGTATGTGAGAATGTTGTATGTGTGAGAGTTGTGTGTGTGAAAGAGTTGTGTGTGAAAGAGTTGTGTGTGACAATGCTGTGTGTGTGAGTGTGTGCGGGAGAAGACGCGGGAGGCGGAGGCGGAGGCGGAGGCGGGAGGTGCAAAGCAAAAAACAAGAACCCCAGACAAAGTTGTGGGGAATGAACTACCCCAGTCTGGTTCCATCTAAGACATTTAACGCTTCCATTTTGGGACCGTTCAATGTTTAAAACATATTTCTAAGACATTTTGCAACCAAAAGCTTTTATAAAATGGTGGGGTCCTTCAATTTTTAATACCCTTTGCGCTTCCATTTTGGACCGTTCGTTTTTTTAATGTCAAGTGAGGATCTCATCAGTTTTTTATGTCAGTGTTGTCATTGCTTGTTGTTGCTGGGAATGGATTTTAATAGATAAACCCTTTTGAAAGATCCATATCAAAAATGAAAAGTTCCCCCGGAAACCTACAAGGGGTTGAATTCGAAGGAATATTTTTCTTATTAAACTTCTTACTTGAAAATATCATTCTGTGCATTTTTTGGGGCTCATCGGGATCGACTGCATTTTGCTGGGGTTACGACCTTCTCATCGACCAACCAAGGGCTCTACAAAAAGGTACTCTCAGGTTGAATTCCTAGAAAAATACATCCCTGCATTCAAAGAGAAATGAACTACCCTAGTCTAGTTTCATCTAAAAGCTAGCGCAACCAAGAAGAATTTTAACGTTCCACTCCAGCCGGGATGCAAGAAAGGGTTTCCAAATTAATAAGAGTTCCAAACCCCATTTTTGGACCCTGGTTCAAAAAAAATCGGGTCAGCAATTTGGGCTTTAAGAAGTGTTTTAAAAGCTTTGGCCAACTTGGTCCCACTTACCACACCAATACCGCTATAAAAAACGTTTAGCGGGTATTTTCATGTATTTTCTTTATAGAATGGTGATTGCTACTCATCCCCAAGTCATGAACCAACTACTTCTCGCATGATTCTATGGTTTTGAAGGGTTTTGGTCCTATTCCCCGAAGCACCGGTCTGATCCCATTGATTGGGGGGTCGCCATTCCTTGGGATGAATAGTCCTCCTGACTCGCACGGTCTTGATACCAACGCGGACTAGCTTAACACAATAGGAAAAATGATGGAAAATGAACAAAAATCATCCAAATCCGATCAAATCTCTGTTCAGTTTGGGTGATTACAAAGCAATCAACATGGCAAGTTTTGGAATACCTGCTCTGCTGTGCTATGGATGTTCGTCTTTGAGCTGTCTCCCTCCACTCTGACGGGAATTCAAAAAAAAGGATGTATATAGGTGTGTGTGTGTGTGTGTGTGTATTTAGCACCTACCAATTTTATCCTCCATGGAATTTCGGGGGCGAAGTTGTGAACCAATTCTCTAGGTTGGCCTGGCTTTTTGCAAAAAACTTGAGAGGGGGAGGACGAAAGGTAGTTTGTGTTACGAGCAAGAGAACGACACGAAGATGCCTGATGGCATGCAGCTGTGAGAGTGATGGAAGGNCTAATCCAGTGATTGTAAAAAAGACCTGTGTGGGATTTTGGGTAAGGCTTGAGATAACTAGTCAGTTCTCAGTAATTCTAAATGGATTTAACTAAACAGCCTCACACAAAATCGTGTGTGTTTATCTCCATGTCCGTCTCGACATGATCATGCCTATCGGATGTCCAGGCAAGTATTTTCTTTCAAAGAGTGAGCAAGCAGAAATCGTAGGACATCTACATCAACAGCTAAGAGATCCAGGGCAAGATGATCATTGCAAGTGTTCATTTTCTTTCATCTAATTTTTAATTTTCTCGTCTTCACAACCAGGTGCGCTTATCGATGTGGGATAAAGGAAACAGATGGATAGATCTTTGCTATCCTGGGAAACTTCCTCCGACTTCCTCCCGACCTCGGGCGGGCACAATTGCTGAGCACAATCAGTTGCAAAAAAAAGGAACATGTCCGACGGACCGTTCTACTTGCTTGGGAAGAAAAGAGGGGCCATGTTTGTGCTCCACGATTTTCATGTTATCGTTTTTACATTTTAATCTCCAAAAATCATGCGAGCACATCGACATGTGACAAGCAGAGATGAGATGAGATGCGACCAGATAGACATCGGCAGAC
>BGPT01002497.1:48584-56084 GCA_003297045.1 Symbiodinium sp. clade C Y103 | reverse complement strand
ATCTGGATGAGTATGAAGGAATTGCATCATATTGCATCCAAGTTAACAAAATCTTTGCTACAGTTTCCGAACCCACCAAACAAAGTAGCATCATGTGGCATCCTGCTCGAAAATGTTAGACCACTTGAGACCTTCGCCACAATCGTTGCAAGACTTTGGAATCATAGTGCTTCGAAAACTTCGAATACTTCGGAGCAATCACCAGCAATGAAACGTATTGTAATGAAATGTAATGAAGTCTCAGCTAGGCCACTCGCTTGCAGCTGGGCCAAAGGAGATGCTCTCTGTAAACACGAACTGTACGGTCACGTTCAGCGGTACATCCATCGCCTATTGCAAATGTAGCTGGGCGCAACCTGCGCATTTATGGCTTGGTCATGATTTGCCACATATCCACAAAAAATTAGACAACCGCGCATGACACATGGACCCTTAGATTTAATGAGCCAAGCAACAAATATCAAGAGTCATATCAAGAGTAATTTTCCAAGTGGACAAAAAGGAATATTAGACTGAACTGCTTCATCGAAGCCGTTTTGTGAATGACGTTGAAAAGGCACAAAAACATACAAAAACAATGTAAATGCAAACTATGAGCACTTTAATTCTAGGAGGCGCAGAACAGTGTCATAATGGTTTGTAAGGATCCAGGACCCAGGAAAACCATCACATACAATTTGTATGAAACCGTGCTATATATTGCATTCCCTTACGTCTGGGCGTCATGACCAATATATGACGTCATCCATGATTGACAAATGATGTCCATCCTGCACCCTGTCCTAGGCTCTGTAGAGACTGTAAAGCTGGAATATACCAGAACAAGTCTAAGTGAATCCGTACAACAAACAAGGCAAGGAGACCATGATTAGATTGAGTTGCAAGCTGTCCTCAGCCTTTGTGTGCCAATATGTACCAATATTTGCTCCCATGATCGGCCATGTTTCTCTGCACACTTGATACAAGTAGTATCAAGTAGCACTCTTTTGAATACTTTTCAAGTTTCCACATCCACAGGTTCCACACCTCTGAAAACTTCCCCCAGTAACATGCACACATGGAGATCTTCATGACAAGGCTACCCTAAACTCCACAGGCTCCTGGATCGCATTTGGATTTGGCCGTTCGGGCATTTTGGGTTGATTACTTCCCTTCATCTTTTTGTTGCCCAGCCTTCAACATGATTCCAATTCTAAGAGGTGCCCTAAGTAGGGCTTATCAACATGGAAAGCCCTGAGTTAGTCACCAAATGTCTCTGTGCAAGTCACAGAGTTCGCCGGTGATGTCCCTTGTAGAGAAGGCGCGACGGTATCTCCAAGGACGAACCACTGCGATCTCCAAGTGCTGTCCACTGGGACGTAGTACCTGTATTGCTGCAACACACAATGACCTTCCATCACCTTTCCACTTTCCAACACGTTCGAACAGTACGAGCAAAATAATCTATTGCAACATATTGCAACATTGAATAATGTATAGCCTGCACTATTTCTGCTGCAGTAACGGGGTCAACAGAACAGTCTCTCAACCTCGCGGGCTTGTGGAATTTTGCAACCTTACCATGAATTAACAAAGCAAGCTACAACACTCAAACGTCAAACCCTGGACCTGATTTACCATATCCATCATCATATCTCAGAATCCTATCTCCAATCCTGATATAATGCTGTACTTACTTAACCTGGGCCCCCCAAACTCAGCATCTCGCGCAAGCAAAATGAGGCTCTGACGAATCAAGTATAGATCCTTCGTACATGACTAGCTGGCAATATCCTTGCTGGCTGCCGGCATCTTTTTCAGTGAACCATTTTCGCAAGCCATTGGAAACTCGGACAAAACGTGTCGAAAGCCGGGAGATCGCAGCTTATTGCATAAAACCAGAGGCAAAGGGTCTCTATGTGTACTTGCGTCCTAACATGCATGAACATGCAAAAAAAATAAAATAAAATAGCATAATCATATTAGTACATAGAATATCAGAATACCCAAGAATCGCTCTCTCAGGTCATTTGGCACTTGTCTGGCGTCGATGTGTAGTGTATCCTGTGCCGGAGCCGTTGCTTTGAGAGTCAAGGCAAGGAGAAAAATGCGGCGAAAAACTAGGACAAGTACAGTCAGGAAATGTCAAGATCAGCCATGTTCATGGTTGACACCTCTGATTCTCCTTCCCTCTTCAAGAGTGGAGCGGAGTTAATCAGGTGGCAGCTTTTTCAGCGGAATTGAATATGAACGTCGTGCTTCACGACCGGTGGGAATGGGGTATCCGAGATATCCCACAATTTGACCGGCACACTTTGAATCGATTGACAGCTATTACAACAAGGGATTGACCGCGAAACGAACCACCTCGATCAAGCCTCTGCATAATCTAGAAGCTAATAGTCAACCCAAACTCAATTGCGCAAAACCATGCAAAACCAATCAGTCGCAAGTGGGTCGGCATATGTCAAGACTTGTCAAGGGATGTATATAAAGGGTGAGAGCGACACAGTATCAGAGTCCTCAACAATGTAAAGCATATTCAGATTCAGGTCGAACTGCACGAAGGCCTCATGACACTCAACGGTCCGAGGACTGACTGCTCAGACTCCTCAGGCGACTCCTGTACGTATACACCGTCTAGAACTAGCATGAACTAGCCTCAATTATAGAAATGAATAGAAAATAAGAAAATAATATTAAATCATATTGCCATATTATATTGCCAAGATATGCCAAGATCTGCCAAGAAGCTGGAGGCACCATGGCCGCCTCCTCTTCGCTTTGACATCTGAAATGCATCGCTTCGGTATCTGATTGCATCAAAGGGCCAAACATAATTGGCCTGCGCGATCCGCTGAAGACAACGACGCACAGAAAGATTCTATCCTCTCTCTCTACAAGGCAGTGGAGCAACAATGAGCAACAAACAATCTTCTGTCTCAGTGCACATATTGATGCCCGGGGTGGCACACAAATAACATCCAACGCATCACACTGCATCTATCTCCAACATTCTCCCTTGATGCAGTGAGGGATTTTGGCGCTTTGCATGCATCTTCACTAGAAAAAATACACGGAGCAAGAAAAGGAATTGCATGAAGGGAGCCCTCCCTCTTCATCACAAATATGCCGAGACGACGTTCGACCACACGATCTGCCTGTTGTATCCTACTATGAGAAATCACTCTAGTATGTAGAGAACAATATATACACAATCTATTTGTGTCCAATTCTGTCAATGCCAGAGACTTGATGCAACATGCCTGTTGAAGGTCACATTCACAAGCCATCCATCTCCGTCTTCGCCCAATACGGACCACGGCGCTGGCATCACACGGGTGGCTTGCAGACCCACACAGTGAGGCTGCCTCTGCAGGAATAACAGAATTATCTGCAAATTCTGCAGAAAAATCATCACGTCCCTGTTCGCAGTTGCTACACAACCCTGATTCAGTGTCTGTGATCTGTGTCTCCGCACACTAATAGTGATAATGCCGGTACAGGACTCATGCTAGACCATGACTTTGTGATTGGTGGGCAGCCAGACCCAAAACTGCCGGCAATCTCAAGCAGAATCCTGTGGCCCATTCACCCGCTTTTTGCATCTGACAGGGAATGTAGCAAACCTGCCTTGAACAAAGCAAGCAGGAAAGATCTCCAGCGTCGGGGTTGAAGGAGTCGCAGACTTTTCGAGATTCATCCCATGTGCAGTTCCAAAAAGTGCAGGTGCCTCAGGTTCTACAGGTTCCACATTGTACAAATCTGCGGCTGAATCAAGTGAAGAAAAAAAACCATGTATCTGGTATTTTGTCAAATCGGGTCAATTGATGTCAGTGGGTTTGAACATGTTTGAACACTTGCAACCACAGCAACTCAAATTAATTCAAACATATATTCAAACTATATCACATCAAGCCACATGGTGTATACGCATCTTTGCCTCAGTTTCACCAAATTCACTTTCTTCGAAACCCAATGTGCACGCACGCAATTTCTCTTTGTGATAATGCATGATACCAGTATGTCTGGACAATGCATTTGCGGTACGGATGGTGCTGTGTGAATGCGATGCTCGAGTGACTCCTGCGCTACTGCGCATTATTAACCTTTGCTCAATATTCACGCTTGTGTGCACTGCATTGAGGAGCACATTTCACAAGGAGCATGCAAATTATCCTGGAGGAATGCACAAATCACATGTCGTAAACTCACTTGTCTGACTCCAATCTCCAGTCAATGAAAGGACTGGAGCAAACCGCAAACCAACTACGCCAACTATGCCACTTGCGCGTGGGTAAGACATGGTGAGACATCCATGCTTCTGCTGTGCTTCTGCTTATCTTCTGCTCCCATGATCCATTGCACATCATTGCACTACCCAGAAGGCAATGTCCGGCTTGAGGCTGTGACAGGTTGGTGGGCATTGAGGCTGGTAGGGGCAATCGTCACAAGACACACTCGTGACATCAAAGGCAGTCTCCCAACCTACAGCCACTGCAACAGCCACTGCAACAGCCACTGCAACATTCTGCAAGGAGAATAGCAGAGTCGGCACATTGTCAGCACATTGTCAGCACCCTCAAATTGATCTGAACCATCCTGAAAGCATGCAATTCTTTCCCCAATAGCGACTCAGGTCTCTTACCCAACCACCATGGTCCCTGTTCCACTTTGCTCAATTCCTTGGCCAGGAAACCATTCGTACATCGTTTGCGACCACCAGGTACAGGCATATATCCTGAAGGTATCTAAAGCTGAGGCTTGTGTCCCGCAAGCAACAAAATGCCACAAGTACATCCCGCTGAGTATGAGTGGGTCTGAGTATGGCGTCGCAAAGTGTTCAACTCTGTTTGAATCTTCAAATCTTGCAAGCTTGTGGCGGTTAAAAACTGGCTGCGGAGGATCTTCATGTCTTTGCTTCTTTGAGGGAGACGGGCAAACAGTTCGAACCGTGCTGATGTGCTTTGTACTGTACAGGAGCTTGACAATTTATCTAGCCGCCAAACAAAATTAAACGGAATTTTATACTGCATATAATAGCATATTGAATATATTATATCTGTGCATATATAATATACAATCGTATGAACATATAATCAAATATATACATCTTGTTTATTGGTCCATTGGTCCATAAGTTCTTGTTTTGATATGCATGCACTTCCATTCTCTGACGCTTGAAATATAACAGGACATCATCGTTCGTGTGACACATCCCTTGGATTTTCAGTTCTGCCAACATTTTGTGTTCTCGTCTGCAAAGTGTTTCCTTTTCCTGCCAAAAAAAAAATGTGTCATGTCAAATTTATTCGAATGTATATGAGTTGGCACTGTTAAGTCGTCGAGTGTCTACAAGTGCGAATGGATGCGCAAATGCACGGGCTTGCAGCTGCCTTGCAGGGTTCCTCCTGCACAAATTAAAAACGACAGCGGCAGCACAAGTAAATTTGGAAAACATAAATGCACAGCACAATAAGAATTGCTGCAAGGACGGTGCCATTCTCAGTTTCAAGTCCCAAGTAAAATGAATCAAATCTCGGTACGCAACACAGATCACATTTTGACAATTCCACTGTCTTTTATTGTCCTTGGTATGTTCTGGCCAGTTGCTACTTCCTTCCATGCCACTTAGGTTTTGAAAAGATTCAAGGTGAAGACCACGTCCTCCCAAGGGAATTTTACCTGGGATGCAACCAAAGGAATCTGAACGCAGCAAACAACTCTGCTAACTATCTGCTCAGGGGTGAAAGAACAGTGTGTACAAGGCTTGGAAAACTCTTAAAAAAATGTCGAAGATTCAATTTTTGTTCAAATTTACTGTGATGTATTTGTAATATTGCATACAAATATATTAATATGCAAATAAATATATATATATATAATTATATATATATATATTTCTGTATTATATATATACACATATATATATAATATACATCAATACACATGTCATCACACGTCGAAATGTTTTTTGTGTTTTTTGAAGCTCTTCGATGCTCTTTGAGGCTTTCTGCGCCATTGTGCTGATATTTGCGCCAGGGAAAAGGCACATTTTTCCTCTCAGCGATCCTCGACATCTATGCCCTTGCAACTTCCAAAATACATAGAGTCATAGAATGCTTAGGAAACTTATAGAAGAGGTTGGTTGCTGTGAATAATGGATGGCAAAGCGAACCCACTGATGGACTGACAAGTCGTTGGAGGCAACGCAGTAGTTGTAGTTGTAGTTGTAGTTGTAGTTGTAGTTGTAGTTGTAGTCTCTCTGCCTATCTGTCTATACAACCAGTCTCTCTATCCGTCTATCTGTCTATCTGTCCCTCGATCTGTCTTTTTATCTTTCTGTCCGCCTATCTACTTGTCTTGCCATCTTTCCCTCTATGCATCTGCCGATGCATCTCTTTGCCTATGTGCAAGCTTGAAAACGAAGCTTTTCTGTGAGACTTCCTTGCAATTTGGAAGTTGAAAGGTGAAAAACGAAGCTTTTCTGCGACATTTCCTCCACTGTCCGATTGACTGACAACATCAAAAGCGAAGCAATTCTGCGAGACCTCCTCCACTTTCCAAGTTGACAGCATTAAAAACGAAGCAATTCTCCCAGCCTGGCCTCGTACCAATGCGTTTTGCGATTTTTCCATTCCATGTGTCTAAAGTACTGTGCCTGCCACGAAAAAGTGACGCCATCTCATACGAAGTGCTGCACCCGTCACGCACAATCATCTTAGCAAAGCTGAAGATCTGATGATCGAAAATGCAACCCCTTTCAGGAAGGGAGGGGACCGTTGTGAGCGGCAGAAAATTGCATTTCTTTGATAGATCCTAAGTAAAAATAATCCAGATATGAACAGATTGCACTTTTAAGCACATACTTTCCACCCAACTATGGACAAAAAATTGCCCAAAAACCAGAAGGTCNTTGTGAATTGTGTTACCCTTATCGAATGCAATGTAGTAGATCCATCAGAGTCAAGAGGTAAAGGATCATTTTAAATACACACAATTCAGGAAAGACTATGTTGAAATATATGTGCACCTTAATAGCATTGATACAGTTGTATGAACCTTTCCACTATCCCTTGCAAAATATCACGTGTTTTTCTCAAAAATGCAGAATTTCCCTCAAAAGAAGTACAGCCTTCCTTTGAAAGGGATATATGTTTCTGTAGTATGTAGCATGAATTTAACATATTGCATTCATGTTCTAAATGTAAAGAAGCATTTGCCATTCTTTTGCAATTTTCCTTTGAGAAAAGCCAATGTTTTTTCAACAAGCAATACCGATACCCCTACAAATTATGGAGGAATCCTTTCAAAGATGCAGCATTCCTTTTGAAAAAGGGCACTTTTCTTTCAAATGATATAGTATCCCTTCAAATAGGCAACAATCCTGCACCATATGTAGCGTGCATTTAATTGCAGCCGCTGTTTTAGTATGCAGAATCTAGGTCAAAAAGTGCAATGCATCAACACAATATTCCCTGAAAGTCCTGTAAGGATGACTATATTGCTGACAAATGGCAG